>CANUEY010006647.1:0-211780 GCA_948099555.1 Croton setiger | reverse complement strand
TATATATATAAACACAAAACGACGTAATTTTGAAGAGTCAAAATTCAGTAATTTTTTCGGTAATTCAGTAATTTTTTTACCGAAAACTTTAAACTCCCCTACCGAAACCGCTACCGAATACCGATGGTTATTACCGATTTTTCGATTACCAAATTAATTCGGTTCGGTAATTACCGATCGGTAATTCGGTAATTATCGAAATTTGCTCTCTTCTACTAATACTAATAGTTAGTCATAATAGTTACGAAATTGCCTAGAAATGACAGCAGGTCGGTTAAGTGCATAATTTATTTTTTCTATAACCATACCATTTAATTATGGTAATATCATCACTGTTCCATAACCGGGAAAACTTTAAAAATTACTTACATAAATATTTCATAACTATTTAGTATTAATGTTGTCACTAATATTTCTTTTTATTGAAGGAGTTGTTACTCGTATTTTCAGAACAAAAATACTTATAAATTACTTCGGCTTATGAAACAAATAAGTTTAGAGCGGTGAATAAAAATTCATATGTCATTAGATTTATGTTAAATCTTAAATTATAAAACCATAGAGCAAAACTATATAGTTTTTAAAAATATATATATTTTAATGGTTTCAGATTGAATTTTGTGGTTAATCGTTTTATAAACATGAAATAACTGGTTAACGGTTTAAGCGGGTTAACATATGTTCATTTTCATAACTGTTTAATTACCATAAAGATTAAAAATTTTAGCATTGGTTTAAGTGGATACTACCTTATTGGTTATTAACGATGTTAATTAACCACAAAATTTTATTCCGTTGCCATCTCTAAAATTGCCAAATCCACGAGTTAAAATATTTTGAAATGGTTAGTTTATTATGGTTGATTTTTTTAAATTACAAATTTATTACTAAGTTTTTATCAATATTGCTATTTTATCACACGATTTGTACGCAATTGCTATAAAATAATTACAATTTAGCACCATTCAATTAATATGTCATTATGTTAATATTTTGACAAAATATTCCTAAATATACTAAAACAGAGAAAATTGATAGAATATTTCATGAATATATTAAAAATTGACACAATGACTTAGGGGTGTTTCTCATTGCTATTGCTTTTTAACTTATTATGTATATATATTTTTTAGATTATAATCAAATTAAAAATAAGCAGTGAAGTATTTTTGTAAAATTAATTTAATTAGTTGAAGTGTTTTGTAAACTAACTTGTAATAAGTTTATTGTTGTGAAAACTGATGCAATAACTAAAACGTGTGAAAATTAAATTAAATAAAACTGATGCAATAACTAAAACGTGTGAAAATTAAATTAAATATGGACTTTGAAGTTTTAATAATGTTAATATAGGAATAAAACAAAATATGAGAATATTAATGTAAATAAGTTTGTCAAATCAAAACAACTTATAATATGATTATTCGTAAATTGAAAAATCTAATTATAATCAGTTTATAATTTAAGTTTTTAGAAAAATACTTAACTAAACAATTTATAATTTAAAAATTGTTTAAAATCTAGTTTGCCAAGTTGATAAGCAAAGAGAAACACCCTATAGTAATTGAACGATTTCAAAACTATAGTAAGTTTATAGCATTATGCACAACTCATGTGTGAGAAAAACTCGTAATTTTCCAAAAAAAAAACCAATGTGACCTATTTATATTAATCATGATTCAAAATGGTAAAACATTAACTAACGGTGCTTTCATGATTCTGGTTGAACAATTCGAATTGGCTCGAGCTTTCTTTCGGGCCATTTCCCCTTTTTTCATTTCAAAATCAATATTCGAGTGGCTCAACAGGTAAAATTATTAGACCAAATTGTGAGCTGTAATTTAATAAAATTAGAAGAATAACATCAATATTGCAAAAAATTGATTGAATAAATTATAGTAGATCATTTTAAAAAAGAAAAAAAAGAAAAAAGTAGTTGATTTGAGTCAACCAAACAATGTAAGATTTATGAAAAGGGAAGACCTAATAATTTGCGTTAACATGCAGGGCAGGCAGGCTTATATGGTGTTGTAATTTTTAAGGATAATTTGATTGACGTCAAGAGAATCCTGTAGTACATTTGAAACTTGCAGAGGGTGTAGAGGAACAGCATGGTATTACGTTTGAAAAAATAATAAAAAGACAACATGGTATTACAGTACATTTTAGTAGTATAATTTCTAGGGTACTCCTCCCCAGTCTAGTACATGTACCCTCCCTCCTTATTAATGATGATGACTACACATCAGAATCAATCTTCACCAATCAATTTGCCACGTCCGAAGTAGGGTCCACTTTCTTATTCTTTTTAATTATGCTTACAACTCTTTCTTTCGTCCTTATCTTATTCTTTGCACATCTTTCTGCCTGTCCGTTTCTCTTCTGCTTTGAAACACTTTTTTTTTTTTTTTCTCTCTTTAAAAGCTCAATTCGTATGGTTTATTTTGTATCAAATTTCATTATTTTCCCGTTAATTATTAGGTTTGCTAGGTTTTAGATCAAAATTTGTTGAGTTATTCTGCGAATATATTTTCTTCTATAATATGTAAATCTTATTATTCTCTAAAAAATTTTCTTCCTTATGTTCAGATCTCTTTGCTCGCTGGAAAATGGAAGGAAAACGAAATAAAATTGTTTCGGTTTTTCTCTTAACTTGTTTTAGATGAATACGATTGGAAAATTTTGATTGAAATATATTTTTTGTGGTCCTAAAATGTATTGAAGTTCTTCATTGATCGGCTAAGGTTTTTTAGGTCCTTCACTCACTTGGTTATGGAGTATTTTCTTTTTGTGTTGTTTGGGTTTTATTACAGTTTCTATTTTTCTTTTATTCCGGTAATTGAATCAGTGGTCATCTTTTCATCTACGATGCTTGGAGAAGCTGGAACTTCCGTGTTTGGATTACCTAGTAAGGTTCTAAACTTACTAAAATAGTAAAATACTAAGATTTGGTTTTGGTTTGTGCCCTAATTTTGAACTTTTCAAATGTTTCTTTACATAGGATAATGATTTGTTTATTTATATACTTTTTGTTCTTATTTACTGTGTTAATTTTATACGCTTGTTGTTTTCTGGATGTTTACCTGATTCTAATAAGTGTTAATCAGTTCAAATTTAGGGTAGATCTCTTTGTGATTGATAGATAATTCAGGAAAAAAGAAAGATTGGCAACACTTTCTCTCTTTAATTATTACCTATATTCATTCTTTATGCAATCGAAAGAGTAAATTAGGATTCTAATTAATTATTAGTTTATGAGCTAGATACATTGGATGGTGTTTCAGTTTGTTCTTTCATTGTGTTAATGACACGGTTGGTTTTCAGGCTGCTTTTTAGAGGTCCTAATCATGAGAGGATGTGAAATTCGTGTCATCCACTCCACTCGGTGAGAACATGGAGATTTCCCATGCATTAGTTTTTATCCATTTTTTCTTTCTTCTGATTGTGCCTTTTCTTATAGCTGCCTTAACCTTTCGACATGGTTGCTTGACGACGAGAGAGAGCACGCTGGTTAGCATTCATGTTGTGGCATGGTTGTGTACCAATGTGCTCTCTTTTGTCGTCATACAATATGATTGAGGAAGGTTTTATCCATTATTCATTTAGCACACGACTAAAGAGGCATTTTCTACTATCTTGCTGTAGCTGGAGGCATGGATCCAGGTTATGTTTCTTTCTTGTTCCTTTTTGTGGATTATGTTATTCAAATGCTGGTTTTACTAATCAAAATCTTCTTATGGATATCTGTTGATGATGCTTGATTGGTTTTTTTGACCACTCATATCTTGTGATAAAATGTTTCCTTCATTTCATGATTTACAATTGAAGAGTGTGATGCATTCTAAGAGACCCAAGAAACGTTTTGACCCAAGAAACTTCTTCA
Source organism: Croton setiger (assembly GCA_948099555.1). NCBI lineage: Eukaryota > Viridiplantae > Streptophyta > Magnoliopsida > Malpighiales > Euphorbiaceae > Croton > Croton setiger. The sequence continues at coordinate 207,897 of CANUEY010006647.1, read as the reverse complement.
AGACATGATATAATTTCTGTGATTCTAATGATTGTCAGATTATAGTTCTTATTCCAATGCTTGTTGAAGCATTCAGTGGGATAGAGGGCATCATTAGTTATTAGTTGAAGAGAATGAAAGAGGATTAGTGGAAAAAACTTTAGTGTTAGGACACTACAAGATCACCAATCTATACATGGCTACCACAAAGCATTGCCGTATAGGAAGAGAAAGAGAAAGATAGTTGTCAATAAAAAGTTAGCAATTAGCATCATTATTATTGAAACCAGTTTGATCAAGGATTTATGTGCTGAACTCTAATCTAGTTCTTTGTATGGGGCTTAAGAACTTCTTGGGAAGTTTATGCAGCAATTTTGTTCAGTTTTCTAGGAAGCTAAATATTGAGGGAAGTTGCCCAAGCTTAAGTTTGACCATTTCATTTTCTAAAACTTTATTTAAGTGATTCCGTAAAGTGGTCAATATGGAAAACTTCCTCACACTTGAAGTAAGATCAAGGTACTTCTATCAAGAGCATAATGGAGACTCTAATAAAACACAAAAGTAAGTGTGTGTGCATGTATCCTTCATCGAACATGAAAATTTATCATAGTCATAACTTGTGAACTTCACTATATTTATCATCAAAATGCATGATAATTTAAATTCAATGTTGCATTCACTTTTATTTAAGGTATCATTTGGTTAGGAGTAAGTAGATTTAGGAAGTTGAACTTTCCAGGAAGTAAGAAAAACTGAATGTTTGGTTCCCAAAAAGGAAGAAGTTTCCAGAAAGTAAATAACTTCAATTCCACTCCCTCTCAGAAAGTAACTTTCTCTCTCCAACCCAAGGAACTGTACTTCCCGAACTATAACAGATAAAAATTTCTATTTTATATAAAGGTTATGTAAGTCACTTAAAGAATAATATTTTATTAATAAGATTACACCCCGGGATTTTAATATATTAACCAAACATTTTTAATCTTAACTTCCCGTGAAATAACTTCAAGTCTATTACTTCCCAGAAAATAGGCGTACTTGAACCAAACGATGCCTAAATCTTCACCGAGATGAGTCTTAACACCTTTCAATGCTGACCGTTAAATTCAGGCTCTTGAACTTGCATTTTAGCTTCTCTCCTTGAATTGATTTGACTTGGTTTTTTCCTTTGTACTTGTTTCTCCAACTCTACTAGCAGCCTTTGCTACAAGCCATCGTTATCATTATTGTTGTTTTTGAAAGAGATATGTTGTAGCAAGATGGTGGGATTACTGATGCAAAATCTATCTCCAAGTTGAATTTAAAAGTGATGAACCTTATATTCTTTGGTAATTCGATTCTCCAAGTTGCTTAAGAGTCTTACAAGAGACATGAATGTGGAAAGACCAGAAGACCAATATTAGTGCTCCCAATTTTATTTTACTATTTTTAAACCTTCAACATTCTCTCTCTTTTTTTTTTTTTCGGTTACTATAGTGTCCTAGTTAAGGATAGAACACCCTATAAATTTAAGGACTTTTACCACTTGAAACTTCCATTGTCGCAAAAAATTAAGGGACTTCATTGAATATGCCTCAATTATTAGGTGGAAGCTATTTGTCTTTATGCTTTAGTAAGTGCTTTGTATACTTTTGACCTCTTTGAATGAGATATAGTTACTTCAATAATATGTAATACTACAATAAAATAAATTTATATTGCATTAGTTAGGGTTACTAGGACGTTATTTCATTTCTTAATAAAGTTATAAAAGGTGTACAAGTAAATTAAACAAAATATTAGTACATTGGATAGACAAAAGTTTATGAATTAAAACCTAAGTGATGTGATTGCTGGTGAGTTGAAACATAAATTATGTTTCTTCTTGGGAAATAATGTCTTTTTGGATAGTGAATTACTGATATAGGACATGCCAAACACCATCCTTCATATGTTTATGTTTTGCAAATCTCAAGTGACTATCAAAGTTCAAAATTTAAAAACAAAATTATGATTAGGATCTGCATTAAGACATGATTATAATTGTTGAACTTGTGATTTTCATTTTGTGAGCTAGCTTTAAGGCATGCATTGACGTTTATGGTACATCTTTCTCATGAATTGATAATGTACATTTCATGTTTATGGTACATCTTTCTCATGAATTGGTAATGTACATTTCATGCATTTGGAGCTGAATTCCTGAATCAATTATCAATTATAATTCATGATGTAGTTCTATTTTTTTCAGTGTTACTATTGTGCGAAAGATGTGTGATATCTGCATCTAGCATATCAATTTTGTTTTGGGTTTTGTGAAGGCTTGCCTGTAGACCTATGTCATTTACGATTTTGATATAGAAGAGAAGAATTTTGAGCCATTTGATTTGCTTCAGGTTTCAGCTTTCTTTGTTCAAGTATTATAGGTTTATGCAATTGAGAAGCATAATTTGTATTGAGGGATGGTAACGTTTGAGGTGTGGGCTAGAAACAGAAAAGGCAAGTAGGTGGCAATGATTTTGAAGAATTAATTGAATTTAAAGACTTTGAAAGTAATAACTTAAATAAATTTTAATAAGGAAACAATATATTTCTTTTTCTTTTCCAATTTCATGTTAGTAGCTTATATTGAAACCGATTCTTAAAAGTTTGACCAAAATTGGTAATTCACTTAGAAAATTTCAATATTTTGTCCCAGGTTCATTTTTCAGTGTGATATTCACCTTTGTTTTATGAGTCTCTGATTGCTACTTCTGTCTTTAAGTGAGTGCATGCACTTATGAGTAAGCTTCAAACTTTTAGCAATTTCAATGGCCTCTTAATTATCTCTTCAAGTTCAAAAGAAAATTGTTTAAATTAGATTATGGGTTCTTTTATCTTTTCGTGTTCATATAATTTATTGTTCATACCATATTATCCTAAATGAGGATATATTTATTCCCTCTCAATATTAGAATTAGATCAACATGTATCTGCATGATTAATAAAACATGATACATTGTACTAACAATGACTATTTTTGTTTTGGACATGATTCTCTTTGCATCTGTGGTTAGTGCAAGCACACACACATGTATGTCTAATGGCTAAAGGAGACTGTCTAGGAGTACTACTGTTGATGGAATGTGTTTATAATGTCAATTAGAAGTCGGAAAGTGATTACATTTATCTATCCATGTGGGACTTCAATGTCATTTTTTAATTTAACATTCCCGTCTTTAGCCTTGAAGAATTCGTATGTAAAATGTTCTTCTGTTTGGGTCGGTAAATTGGAAGTTGATGTAGCTACTTATTCACTAAAATATGTGTAAATGTAGATTGCTTGTATATTTGAGATGACGTTAGAGCTTGTCAAAGGGGGAATAGGTACTCTCAATTTCAATTAATTACTAAGTATGGTTGATCTAGGGTTAGAAAAAAAGTGTACAACAAATGATAATGCCTTTTGGCTTGGAAGTTGCACATTCGTGCCCCATTGTCGAGAATATTGAAATGATGGTAAAAGAAGATTTATGATCCTTTAGTAGAAAAGGTTAAAACCTAAGAGACAGTATAAACAATCATCCTTACCAGAAAAACTATTAGATATTCATACTCGAAATCAATTGTCATATTTATGAAGTTAATTCATTGTTGTGTATTTTACTTTTGTCTTTATCTTCTCATTGTAGCGTAATTGCCACCAATATAGAGAGACAGAAGGGGCCAATCTACTACGGATCTTGCTACGTTCAGTTTCATTGACGTTGGAGTCTTTGTTGGTGGAGCTGAAGAAAACAAGCAATCATTTTCCAAGAGCTGACGGTAAATACAGATGTTGTCGTGGCATGATGGCAAATAGTTTGAAGCTTGAGGTGTTCTAAAGGAGAGGAGAGGGAAAAATGTCATGGTTAATAGCCTTATTCCACAATGTTTCTAAAACTTTTGATTTTATTCCATTGTCTAAATTCAAAATTATGGTGCATTTGTACTGGGAAAGATTTGGATACTGAGAGTCTATTACAAACTTCAGTTTCGGTTTGGATTGGGTTGAGCGGTTTTTTTTTTCTTAAGGAAAAGGTTGAGCGGTTTGGATCACTCTAAATTCTAATTGCTCATATCCAAAAAGGATTAATTTGATCTTATTTTACAAGTTTCGGATACGACTTAGGAAAAAATCATTTTAACAGGCCTGATCATGGTCCAGGAATTCCCAGATTTTGGTTCCTTGATTGACTTTTCACAGCTCAACAAATGCTTGAACTGGTCATTGAACAATTCAATGTGTGGTTTATGATTCAAATGGTTTAAGCTAGCCGGTTTAAGTATGGTTCAAACAAGTTTCGATAATTTAAGATGGAAAATTAAAATTCAAGTTTCGATAATTTAAGATGGAAAATTAAAATTTGGTTTGAACTGCATGCCGATATGGCATCGGTTCAAAAACTGTCGGTTACACTGTTCCAATTTGTTCAATTCAGATCATTCTGAATCTATAGTAATTTAGTAACAGTTCAACTCATTTAAACATTTCAAATGGTTCGAAGTTCGAACCAGACCGCACTGGAGGATCTAATTTTAACATGTTGTAGAATATGAATACCAAGGACTGTACGAAGTTGTCTTTTTGCTGCCATTTTAGTATCGAACTTCATTTTTTGTTCGTCCAAATTCCAAACATTTGGATAGACGGACATGGAGGAGAAGGAATGAGTCATTCCATACTGCCAGTAGCTACATACAACGCAGCTTCCCCGCCAAAATTAAGCAGAATATCAGAAAAATCTTTAAATAGAAGAAACCAATTCATCTCTCTCTTGCAGAGCTGCAAACATTTTAGCCAAATTCCACCAATCCAAGCTCAAATCATAAGAACTCACCATGACCAAGACCCTTTTACTGTCTTTGAGCTACTTCGCGTTTGTTCTGGTCTCGATTCCATTAACTACGCCTCGAAAATCTTTTCTTACGTTATAAAACCAAATGTCTACCTGTACACTGCTCTCATTGATGGGTACGTCTTGTCTGGCTATTACAGTAATGGGATTCAGTTATATTACCAAATGATTAGCTTATTAATTTTACCTGATACGTATGCAATCACTTCGGTTTTGAAAGCTTGTGCTTTCCAATTAGCGTTGAGAGAAGGTAGAGAGATTCATTGCCAAGTTTTGAAACTTGGGTTTCGTTCAAATAGGTCAATAAGAATGAAATTAATGGAGGTTTATGGTAAATGTGGAACTTTGGATGATGCAAAGAAGGTGTTCGACGAAATGGCTGATCGAGACGTTGTTGCGTCAACAATCATGATGAATTCCTACTTTGATCGTGGATTAGTTCAAGAGGCAACTACTGTTTTTAATTTGATTAAGACTAGAGATACAGTATGTTTTACTGCGATGATTGATGGTTTGGTTAGGAATGAGGAGGTGAACAGAGCATTAGAGGTGTTTAGAGAAATGCAAAGGGTTGATGTGAGGCCTAATGAAGTTACAATTGTTTGTGTTTTATCTGCTTGCTCAGAAATGGGAGCATTGGAGCTAGGTAGATGGGTCCATTCTTATGTGGATAAGTGTAGGATAAAAATAAATCATTTTGTTGGCGGTGCTTTAATCAATATGTACTCAAGGTGTGGTGACATCGATGAGGCATGGAGGGTTTTTAGGGAAATGAAAGAAAGAAATACCACCACTTACAATTCTATGATTACGGGACTTGCATTGCATGGGAAGAGCAGTGAAGCTATTGAGTTGTTTAGGGAAATGACAAAACAAGGACTTAGACCAACTAGTATAACTTTTGTTGGTTTATTGACTGCTTGTAGTCATGGGGGTTTGGTAGATTTGGGATTTGAAAAATTTCACTCTATGTCTAGAGATTATGAGATTGAACCACAAATAGAACATTATGGATGCATTGTTGATCTTCTATGTCGTCTAGGCAGGCTTGAGGAGGCGTATGATTTTATTACAACAATGAAATTAGAACCTGATCATATTATGCTAGGAGCTTTACTTAGTGCTTGCAAAATTCATGGAAATGTGGAGTTAGGTGAAGAAATTCTAAGGCTTTTGTTGAATTGTGGAGGTGCAGATTCTGGAACTTACGTTTTGCTGTCAAATGTATATTCTTCATCAGGAAAATGGAAAGAGGCAGCACAAGTAAGAGCAAAGATGAAAGGAGAGGGAATATTAAAGGAACCAGGCTGTAGTTCAATTGAAGTAAACAATGAGATTCATGAATTCATTTCGGGAGATCAAAGCCATCCTCAAAAAGAAAAAATATACAAAAAGTTGGAAGATTTGAATAAAAAATTGATACTGGAAGGGTATACTCCTGCAACAGAGAGGTAGTGTCACATGATATTGAAGACTGGGAGAAAGAATGGGCTGTGGCGATACATAGTGAAAAGCTTGCAATATGCTATGGACTAATTTCAACAAAACCATTACTACAATAAGGGTTGTGAAAAATTTACGATATGCAACGATTGCCACTCAGTGATCAAACTTATTTCTGGGATTACAAAGAGAAACATAGTGGTCAGGGATTGGAACAGGTTTCACCATTTTGAGAATGGGGTTTGTTCTTGTGGAGACTATTGGTGAAACAGACACTCCTGTATGTTTGAACTATTCATTGAAGGCTTAAGCTAAAATGGCATGCTTGAGACATGGAAACTTCGACTTGAGCCCTGGCTGGCTACAATTGGATGGTGTGGTCACGGTGGCAATCCTGCAAGGTTAGTTTCTTCCATTTTAGACTTGACTGGTAGTATCAATGTATTTACTGTATTTTAGATTTGATAATTTAAAATTGTATTTAAATATTTGAATTTTTTATGCATATAAACTTCAAATTTACAATCATTTAAAGTCATTGTAGCAAAAACTGGCATGAAAAGAGAGGCGGAGAAGAGCAAATCAAGTAGACTATATAGTTATCTTTCTATTGGTTTTGGACTCAAAATACAGTGAAATTAAAATCTTTATTTTGGATATTTTTGTGATGTCAGTCCATATTATTCTGTTGAAGTAGGTCGGGTGATAATTGTAAATGCGTACAAGAACCTTATACAACATATACACACGTTTTGGGACCATATAATTAGAATTAGATAATGATAGATCTGTTATTGAGCTGTGATCTGATGTAATCTTCTGTTGTATTTGTAAAGCTGTTTGACATAACGATCGATAACTGATATATTTTCTGATGAAAGCATATTTCAGTTGGCTTTTTTTTTTTTTTTTTTTTAATTTGTAGGATGATACACCAAAATTAATTAGTTATTTGAGTGTATATTATAAGTCTAAAAGCTGAGGGTTAATGGTGACCAGATTGGTCTTTTTACATTCCTCTCAAAGGCACATGTCGGGAACAATTTATTGCAGTTATTGAAAGGAGAAGACTAACATTTGGAAAAACAAAAACTGTTTTGAAACTATAACAAAGTTGCTAAAGAAAGTTTGAGCCTTAATTATGTTGTTGACGGTGCTACTAGAAAAGAAAAGAAATGATATTTTTCTTTTTTCCTTTGTTATCTTTTCACCTAAACAATGAAAAGGACTTGTTTGCTTATCTTTTGATATCTAAACAATGAAAGCAAAATTTGTTAAGGCCAAATATTGGATGCTCTTGTGAGTGTAGGATGGGATAATATTATTATTAGTATGAGGGAAATATGTGCTGCTTTGGCCAAGAAATTTGATGTCATATTTTAGGCAAACACTAAGGATACCTATTTGTTTTGTCTTCTTTGCATTGCATTTTTATTGGATTTCTCTCTCCTTCACCACTCAAATATTTGCACATCATCCAAAGTCTTTGAAATCTTTGCAGATATATTATGCAGAAAATATAACTTTTCTAATCTGATATTTTAACTGACACATGAGATTTCTATCAACACTAGACAACCACGATGTTATAGGCACTCAAAATCCTAGGAACCTCAGCTTCCCGCAGGTGGAAAGCATGTCGATTAATAAAAACATTTTTAATAATTATTATTATTAATATCAGTTATATATGTGAAAATGACTATTTTGTCAAATCATTTTAAAAAAAAAATAAATAAATTTATTATTATATAAAAGGGTAAAATGGTAAAAGAATAAGAATTTCTTTATTATTAAAGAAATTAAATTTTTATCATTAAAAATTTTATTATTGAAGAATAATAATTTTTTTTATTATTCAATGAAATGTATTATTTGATATAATTTCTTTTTTAAGATGTGTTATTTTGTGTAAGTTTCAAATAAAAAATTAAAAATGAAAAAGAACATCTCCCCTAAAATTATTTCTCGGAAGTGAGGAAAAAAAAGAAAAGCCGCTTCAAATAGGAAAAAAAGAAGAAAGGTAATCGAATATATTCTCACTTTTGTATTCTCTATCAAAATAAAACCATTTAATTTAGAGATATTTTTATTTGGGAAATTTATAATTTGGTTACTCATATTTATGCTAATTTATAAAATATGTTCTGTGTTTTTTTAAAATTTTGAAAAATATTTTCAATTTTTTTATCTGTTATACATTCATATCCTTCTATTAGTTTGATTATATTTTGTTGATTCAACTTATAGATAATATCTAATTTAGTCCAAATTTTATTTAACTTATTTAAAAAAAATTATTAATTTATTCTAGTTATATTTAATTAATTTTAATACTTTATAAAACTTTAAAATAAAATATAATATATTTAATTTTAAATTTTATAAACTTTAATTTATAATTAACTTAATTTATTAAATAAAAATAATTTATCAAAAATTTAATTATGTTTTCAATGATCAGTGAAACAATTTCTAATCATTTTAGTCCACATGGGTTTCTTGATGTAATCAGAACAAAATTTAGTTTTGATAAAAATGAAGGTGACTATCGTCACCGGCGTCCACCTTCCGAGTCCAACAATTTTTTCACAAATTTTATTTTATTTAACTCTTATTGCATTTTTTGTAAAAAAAAGTTGAATTTGTTGTTTTTTAAAAATAAATTAAATTAATTATAAATTAAAGGTTGTAAAATTTTAAAATGAATATCTTATATTTTATTTAAATATTTTATAAAAAGTATTAAAATTAATTAAATATGAATAAAATAAATTAAATAAATTTTTTAAAAAAATTAAATAAAATTAGAATTAATTTTTTTTAGTTGGAGTATAAAATGAAAATGTTTTAATCAAATTAACCGAAAAAACTGATAAAATGACCTGAATATATAACAGACAAAAGTGTTAGAGACATTTTTTAAGTTTTAAAAACACAAGAATCATTTTGTAAGTTAGTTAAACTTTACGGATGAAATTATAAATTTACCTTTTTATTTTAATTTAGAGATTTGATTAGCTGAAACTTACCAATTTTGAAGCACAGAATTTTAATTAACAAAATCCGAAAAATAAAAGAGTGTCATAGCAAATTTCTATGAGCGAGCATGTTCCGATTTATTTATTTATTTGGGTATCCATCAACTTTTCTAATATCGATTTTTTTTTTTTTTTCAAATTATTGAATTGTACAAATGTTGTCTTCTAAAGTAACAAAAAAAAAAAAGAAGAAAATTACAGAGGAGAGATAACTTGCAATGATGAAGAAAATGGCAAATGTTTTGAAGTTATCCTCCTCCACCATTAAACAACACTCTTCCTCCAAAACAAACTCCACCCTTTTCTGTTATTAATGAAGCTCCTTCTCCACACCTCTTCTTCTGTCTTATCTCTCACTAAGCACCCAACTCTCTCTAACTAAAAGGGTAAAGCATCTCTTCCTTTTCCCATTTCAACTTTCTCAAATCCCACAAGAAATCCACCAAATTTCTTCTTATAAACAACAGTGTTAAGCTCCTTCTTCAAGCCATTCAAGGAAGGAACATTAACCATACAAGCAAGATTCATTCAGAATCAGAAAGATTAAACTATGGATGAGTAATAACTCCTCTCCCTCTCTCTCTCTCTCTAGATTTTTATTATTATTCCTTGTTTTGCTTTTCATTTATTCTTTCTTCTGTTCTCTCTCTCTTTTTTTTTTGCCAGATCTCCAAAAGACCCTTACTATAATGGAAACACTTCTACAAGAAGAATGACATCTTCTTCTTCTTCTTCCTCTGCCTCCACCACCAGCGTCCATGTCACCGCCCTTGACGGCCTTGTTAACGTTAACTCCCTTTTCACAATCGCTGTGTTTGTAGGTCTCTCCCTTACTACTCCAGGTCAGCGCAGTCTTGAAAATCGCTCTGCTTGTGATGCTGGCATAGATGTTGCAAGAAAGCTTCTTGTTTTTGAGGTTGTTTCATTCAGTTTCTTCTTGTTCTCCTCTTTAATCGCTCAAGGTCTGAAACTAGCAATCAATTTATTGAATAGTAAAGACGTAGATGAGGCTTTTAGAGCTCACATAAATCTGAAAGTTTTGAGATTTGGAATGATGGGTTCTGCAATTGGGTCTGTGATGGGTTGCATTTTCTTGGTGCTTTCAATGGTAAATGTAATTGAGATCCGGTTAGGGATGTTGTCTTGTGGAAGCAAGAATGCAGTTCATGCTGTTTCAGCTCTGGTTCTCCTGGTTTCTTCTGCTCTCTTGATTTATATTTCCACTGCTGTTTATGCTTTTCTGCATTAATTAATTATTTTACTTTTGCTTATGTGATTCCCAAATTTGAACTTAGAAAATTATCTGTGTAAGCTTTGGAGAAATGAAAATGCGGTGGTTCCCATTTTTTGATGGATTGATTGCTTAATTAGCTGTTAATCATTTCTCAATAGTTTATTCATTTTGACTTGTGCTTGTGGTTATTGGTTACTGAATTTGAGGCTTAGGCAGTCAAATGTTGCTTATTTTAAATGCAAAGTTTTGAACTTTGTTCGAAATTTGAATGCTTGGTGGGATTAATTCATAGTATTCATTTTGTTTGTAGTCGGAAATATAGTAGTTAAACTGAAGTGTTCCATAAAGTCAGCTGATTTAGGTTTGCACTGTCTTGATGGCTTTATATGGATTATATAGTTGGTCATGAATTCTTTTTGTTGAAGCTAGAACATAATATGATGAGGAAAACAAAAACTTCAGTTTTTCTGATCAATCAGCTTAATTACGAGTTATTGATAATGTTTTGTTTTAATCGGCAAGTTAAGTTGTTTTGGTTATATTAGGGTTCGAACTCCTAACTTCAAGCCAAGGAGGTGCATGACTCTAACCATTTTGACCTCAGGCCGAAGAGGTGCATCACTGTAACCATTTGAATTAGATATCATTTGCAAGTTATCGGTAATGTTGGGACTTGGGTTACCACATACCAGCAAGATTTTGCACAGTTTTTTGTTTGTTGAAACAAAAAGTTGATTCTATGGCTGTTTATTTTAGTTTGTCAATCAATTTATGGTTAGTACCAATTGAATTTGTGCCTATTGTTGCAAATGCAGGTAATGGATCCAGTCTCTTAAATCTTGCAAGTTTGCAGGATGATAATATTTCTCCTTCTGCACTAGCATTATATTACTTGCAAAGATTAGTAGGATGAAAATTCTTTCACAAAACATTAATTTTTGTTTATCTATATATATGTTTTTGGTGTGATTTTGGGCAATTTCTTGGATTAAATCCCAAATGGGAAATCAGAATTCTGTTAATAGTAATAATAATATAGTTTAATTTGGATTTGGAAATTGGAAATTATGGTTGGTTTGAAAGAATAGCGTGAGAGGAAGGTATCTCTTGCAAGCGATGATTGATTTCTTGTCCTAGTCTTAAGGACTTTGTTGCTTTGCTTGTCCTCAACTTTGTTATCTTCAACTTGTATTTAGGTTAATGTTCGCTATAAACATAAACATATTATTCACTATCAACATTGATACCCTTTTTGCTCTAATCTATACTCCTCCCCTTCACGAATTCAAGTCTGGATGTCTTAAATGTAAGCTTGTTTACGGATTTTAATGGATATTCGATTCAATTATACACTAAATTACGATATATGTTCTAAGTTCCTGGTTCCATTTCTCAGCATCGAATTAAGAACATATAATGCTGACCAGACAAACATAAAGTACAAAATGAAATGAGCAAGAATTACACAACATCAAAATACTATATAAATATCAAATATTAAATATATTATTGAAGAATACATTGTCTGACGTGCGTCAATAATATAAATAAAGAAATCTCTGGACTGGTTATTTAAATAAACAAGAATGAATACTACAAATTTATAAAACACACAAATAAATATATAAAAAAAAGACAATGATAGAAGGGACATTCCCATTCTATCATTTTCACTTGGGGCTATTTATTTTTACTTAGGAGGGGGTTTTGTAGACAGGCGTAGCAGCAGGTGCACCGCATATCGTTTATAATAATTACTGTAAAAACAAGTAATAAGTCATCTTTGGAATTGGTATTATTAGTAGGCTAGGCACGGTATGTAGCAGCGGACATGCAAGGCAAATAAACGAGTAAACCAAAAGCAACAAGCGTAGAGAGTGCCATTATAGCAGCTTGAGCCTCTGGTATTCCGCAAGATAGCCTTCCTATTTTAATTTCAATCACATAAGCCATTGAAATTGTCAAAAACAAAACTCCCAATGTTGACGAGAACATTGCCATCCCAAACATTGTTTTTTTCAATATGCTAAACAATGGTATTTTACCTGTACTATTACTACTACCACTCCCACTTGGGTTTGCTTCTGGTGGCGCTGAGCCTGGAACTTGGGGTTTTTCTGCAGTGCCTGATGCAACTGTTAGACATACTTTAAGTGATTTGGCCACCAGGCTTGACAGTAGGAAGCACGAAAACGACACTACCTCACACACCACCAGTCGCTTTCCCATTTTCGCATCTGGGTCACACCCTGGTCTGTGTGTTTCCAGACTGCGTTGATTTGGAGATGCAAATGAGATTCCTAAAAATACTGCTAACGTGAATAGTGAGTTTACCGCTACAACATCCTCAAGTGTACTTTGCAATATCTTGTTGTCGTCAGACCTGAAACGACACACCGTTTATTATTTCATCATTAATATTATATATAACAACAGAAAGCATGCATTAAAGAAACAAATCAATTAACCTCTCGCTGTTGGACATTGTAAATTATTCAGAGAAACAGCTCCAATATCCTGGCTATTCATATTAGTTTTGCTTTCTATTTATGTACATCAGAAAGTTGATTCCATTGCTTATCACGTTTTCTTTCTTTCTCATTTTTTAAGTAAGGTATCGTCCCATTTTACTTATACTAAGAACCATACCAAAACTATGTGGACCATACAATAATATGGGGTGGTCTTTTTCTTAGAAAGATTTGTTATATACAAAGACAAACGAGAAGACCAACTGAATTATACTGTTAAAACCCACATATATTCAAAATCCTAACCAGTATTCTCTCTCCTCCAAATATCACAAATCACAATCCAAGCAAGAAGAAAAGGAAAAAAGAAAAAAAAAATTGCGCCTGTTACATATCTATAAAACTGAAAGAAGAAGCAAAAGAAGAAAAAGATAATTGATTTAAAAAAAAATAATAATTGATTTTCCATCAAGAGTTGTGTTGTTATGACTGAGAATTTAGAGGTTCAAGAATAGGAAGGTAAAAGTGCAGTGTAGGGATGACTATACAGTGAAGGTAAATTTGTTATGTTTATTGATTTTATTGCTTCAATTTTATGTGATTTTTTAAAGTTGAAACCTAATTGGATGAGGTACAATCTCCATCGCATCCTCAAAAATAAAGAAGGGATTTCGGCTAGCTTGGTGGAAAACGCTTGATAATGGCTCTTAACAACCCAAATTCGGACGATGGCCTTTGCAAATCTTTATATTTTTGTTATTTATTATAAATAGCCTTTGTTCGTGGCACTATTCACTAACACCCCCACCAAACTTAGCACCCCAACCCTCAAGTCTTGGTTCCAGATCTGTCCATATTCCGAGGTTCTGATTCCGGTTTTATCATAAACGTCCAATCCTCAAGTCCTGGTTTCGCCACTGTCCATATTTCAACGGTTTCAACATTAGTTCCATGATTTTTAGGAGTTGTTTTTGGGTTTTGATTAAACTTCTGTCATAAACCGATGTCAGAACTAATCTTACACACCTCTCATTAGGCGTTTGACCCTCCTCCAATTCATTATACACCCAGATGGTATGATTGTTGCTATTTGAATTTTGAAGGGTACATAACTATTTCCATAGAGACAAAAAGACAAAATATTCTACACCCTATTATCAAAGACATAAAACTCTTTAATAAAAGTGAAGTGAAGTGAATGTGAAATATAAGAAGAAAAGAATATAATTTGGGCTAAAACTCTCAAAAATTATATAAAATATGATACGTATATAATATGTTAATAGATTCCAAATTTATTTTGAAATTTGACTTTTGAAACTCTAAATGGAAGAAAAAAAATTCAAAATTTAATCATAAGAAGAGTAGCAAATAATAATTATTGATTAATGTCTTACGTACTACCTCTTTCCTAGAAATAGTCTCCATTTTTCTATTTTAAAAAATAATGAAAAGAGATTCAAATTAGGAATCTATAAAATAGATTCCTCAAATTGGAAAAATAAAGTTAATTAGGTGAAATATCACTCTGTCGAGAAAAAAAAAGTAAAATGTACACTCTTCCTTAACAAAGGTAATAATATTTTAAGAAAAGAACTCAAAAAATAAAATAAAAAATTCCTAATTCTTGTTATGCTGTGACGTAGGCCAACAAATGAGTTAAATTGCTCTAACTCGCTCGGCTCACTAAATACTTGTTCGCTTTCATTTTTCTGCTAAATGAGCCGAGTTTGAATTTAATAATATTTCATTTAAGTCTAAACGAGCATGCTCGCAAGCAATCCTAGTCAGTTTAATCGAACATGTTCACGAACGGCTCGTAAGCAACCACATATATTAACATAACTCTAAAAAACCCTAAAATAATGTTAACTTAAATTTTTTCTTAGCCGCTCTATAGTGTTGCAAATAAGACAATCTGCTCATGACTCGCTTGATGCTCAACTTACTAATGTTTGTTCATGTTCATGCCTATGCTAAACGAGCTAAGTTTGAGCACAATAATCGAGCTCGTTTACTAAACAAACCAAACTCGAACATAATTGTTTAACAAACGAGTCGAGCTCGAGCTCAAATTTTGAGCTCATCTAACAAACGAGTCGAGCTCGAGCAAGCCAGAGTTAAGCTCAGTTCGTTTGTAGCCCTGCCACATCTTAGGCTTTATATATTTATTTATTTTTATTGTAGTAATTGAAAAATGCGGTATTATGAATGCATGACAAACTTTTACTCTGGTTAAATTTCCAAAATTGCTGCGAAACCAAATGCATAGACAAGACCAGTGTTGCTACAACAAATCCATCTCCAAGTTCAGATTTGGTTAAAAGTATCCATGTATTTGTGAACACAAGGAAAGAAATCGGTTACTCGCTAACATCTTTCAGTTGTGCATAATTATGTTTGCAATGTAGTCATTTCCTGGTCCTTAATGTGTTATAATAACCAAATGCAAGATATCATGAATCCCAGAAAGATAAAGACATAATTTTTCCCAAATTTCTCGCTGATATTGGTTTGCCCCTTCACCTCAATCCGTGCTGGTAAAGACTGAAGGATGAAAAAAGTTTGAAAATAACAAAGAAAAGGAAAAGGTGCAACACATTTCATTATTATCTGAATGCATTTAGAACCTTTTTTTATGCCAACTAGCTACAGCATAATTCTTCCCAACCTACGAGTTCCGGTAGATTCAGGAAACAACCAATGGCATCTCGAAGAAATTTTACAAATACAAGCCGGTATACCTTATTGACCAAACACCAGCTGCTGCCTACCTCTTTGTTTCAATTTCTTTAACACTTTGCACTATGTCCTCAATGTTTTTTGACAGATGATTGGTATGCTCTTCCATCTCTCTCAAAACCATGTCAAGCTGTTGTTGGTAAGCTGCAGATCGCTTTCGCTCTCGTTGTAGTTCAGCAGTCAATTCCCGAATTTTCACGTCTTTCTCATCCTACAAAATGTAGATTATAAATATTATTGCATGAACACACTTGTGGGAAATACAAAAGTTCATTTCACTCCAAAGAATAACAGATATTCACAACCAAATAAATGTGCCATTCCTCAAAGATGCTGAATCAATAAATTACTAAATATTGAAAAGGATATGAAGCATGGCATACAAAATCCAGTAAGAATGCAATATATTTTGGTAACATATGAAAACTATCTCAATTAAACTAAACAAAATTACAACTCTAAATGTCAATAATCAGAATGTTCCTGAGGTGAGCAGAAAAGGAGATTATTTAACAAAACAACTAATTTAGTTCAATAATTGTAGGAGAAAAAAAATAGTTTGCTTCAATAATTGGTGCAGGACCTAGAAAATCTTTCCTAAATGTGGCTTTGCTTTTCACTGCTCTAATAGAAACTGGCAATTGGTTAGCCTAAAAAATGAGACCAATGTATTATTCCTCCACGTGCTTGCTTAATTTTGCAATATTACCCTTGTTTTCACAGTAGCCAATTTGGCGCTGCCAACTACTGAGGGTTCTACAGTGGCATTAACACAGCATTATCATCATTTGAAGGTTGATGAAGTATGTAGCAGCAAGAAGAAAGAAGGCAGACGGGGCAGCTGATGCAGGGAAAATGAAAAAGACTACTCTGAACAAAACCTAATCATCAAGAAAGAATGTTCGCCTAACATTTCACTATGCATACCAATTGCTTATGGTCTATATACAAATTATGTTCTGAAAACCACAAAATTCATTTATCTTATGTTATTCATTTCATGCAAGAAAAGCAAAGCTAGCAGGTGCTTAGCCCACCAGAAAAATCAGAATAGTTATTGGTATTGAAGCAATAATAAACACGTATTCAGAAGAAAATCAAGAAATAAACTTTACTCATAGAAAGTAACATGTTCTAAGCGGCATGCCATCACCAAAGTTAAAATGGGTAAAATTTCAAAGCAGCTCAGAAAAAATAATCTGAACAAAGATAATACTCAGACATACAGATGGTGATAGCACTCGGAATCATTACGAAACCCATTTTTGTGTTACTCTAGAAGGGACAGGAAAGAGAATAGAAGAAATTGAATGGGGAATCTAGAAAGTTTTACAAGTAATCAGATCTAGATGTTTTTTTTTTTCTTTTAAAGGCAGCAGCAAGGGGCAAGAAAAGCATCTTGAGAGACTTCAGCTATCTGGGGCAGAGGAATCTGCATAGGAGTCCTGGGGGTTGCTTGTTGCTTGAAACCATCTTTTTCTGTTTGATTTATTTCCTTCCCTGCTATTGCTTGAGTTGTATTTTACTTTGGTTGTTTCCTTGGGAGAACAGTCTGTATCAACAGTTTAGATAAAATGCAAACAATTTCTCTCTTCGTTCTTATTTATGCATTCCTTGATCTGTTGCTTGTTTCTCTGTTCTGTACTGCTGCATTATTAACCCCAACAATTTGGTCTGACCTAATACTAGGATGGAACTGAGGATTGACATGTTGGAGAAGGAGAAGAATGTAGCTTCAATAGAAAACACAACTTCATGCATTCTAATCAGTTTTATGTGTACAAAAGCATTGAAACAAAATTAACTCATCCAGCAGTAAGCACATGAAAGCAAAGTTACAGATCAAGAACAAAAATTCAACATTGATAATCAATTAGCAGCATGCAATTAGATGTTAGTGTTATTGACCAAAAATGCAAGCATTAGATACAAATATCTTAAACATGCTGTTGGTGCTTAAAAGAACTTCTATTTTACTTCTAAATGCACTCACCGGTGTTTGAGATAGAAGCACTGTTCGACGACCATTAGAAGGAGCAGCTACTAGTGGATGATTGTGCTCCTTTACAAATCTCGTTACAACCCATTTTCCTGTTTTATCTTTCTTCACCACTATCATGGCTTTGCATCCTTCTCTTGTTATTGCACGAGGCTTCCTATTTTCACTTCTTCTGGGCCTTAACTTGCGAAATCCTTCTTTATTACATACAAGCCGGCGCCAAACTACTTTCCCATCACGCATTGATCGTCGAAATGCATCAACGCGCATGATGAATCCCAAGCGTGTAGCATAAGCATCATAAAACACCTTAGCAGCCTCTTCTGATTCAAATTCCAAGCCTACATATGGTTCCAAATCAGAACTTCCTTCAATTGCGGTAAACTCTTTACCATTAGAACTCTCTACAATCTGATTCATGTCCCCATCCTCACTCGCAGAAGGTTGTTCATCCACTAACAGAAATCATAGTGCAACTTTAATTTAGTTGAAATGTAATAGTACAATATATAGACAATGTTTGACTAAATTGCAGCAAGTGACCATGTTGTACTCTAAATTACTAATCAAATTAGAACATAAACTATCCTTGCAAAACAACGTCCTATTTATTACTGCATCTTGCTGCTCTAGCAGCACAGAATGGTGTTTCACTGCAAAAATAGCATCTGTAAGGAGATCTACTATTTATTCACAAAACCCTTATTTTATAAGTTTTCTAAACAAGTAATGGTTCAATTTAAGTGAAGTATATCCGCTCAATGTGATTTCCTATTTTCAGTGCAGAACCAAATAGCACAAAGCAATCACTCTCAAACTCAAGCTTCAACCAAATTCAATACTCTTAAACTGAAGTCTGAGCACCCATTGCTGAAGAAACATTACCAAAGTATTTAATCTAAAGAAATACAAATATTTAAACTCAAGCATTTTGAATGGTCCAAAGTTGACATTATGGAAAAAGATTTTCAAAAAACCAATAGTATTTGAATACTATAAGCACATCCTTTGACAAAGGAACCAACAAAACATCTAACTTTAGATTTGACATGAAATTGTATCAAATGTGTTAACTGAATAAGAGCAGCACTCCCAAAATAGCAAGTTTTATCATCGTGTACTAGTACATTTCCAAAGTAAATTTCAGTCCGTCGATTCTAATATTCATACATATAATTTGAACAAAATGTGAAAATGAAGCTTTAGATTTTACATTAATTGAGGAGCACAAAGAATCAGTCAAAGTTCAAGAATTAGAATCAAGCAAAAGCAATTTTTTACACCGAAGCTTCTAGTATCTTTGAATCGACCAGTAATGGGAAAGATCAAAACCAATAATAGTAAATAAGAAAGAATATAAAAAGAGAAAGAAAGCATATGAATTTGCAAAAAAAAAAATAAATAAATAAATAAATTGAGGTGCTAAGAACACTAACTTTAAACAGATTGAAGAGCAAAAGAGCTGCTGCTGAGTATGGCTGCAAGAGCGAGACAATGATTCTGAAGAAGTGAAAATGGAGTGAATTGGTGAAGGATTCTTAGAGTTTGAGAATCAGAGAAGCTGAGGGGAAGTTGAAAATCAAAGGTCTTGCGGTGCCGGTAATAGAAATAATGGAGGAGAGATCCTCTAAGCTAATTTCTAGTTTGACCAGTAGGAAGTAACTTTTCATGCTTTTTATTTGTTCTCAAAAAACATATTCTTATAATTTCCATTTTTCCATTTTTCTATTTGTTTTTTTATAAAATGGAAAATTATTTATTAATCCCTATATTTTCAGCAAATTTACTCTTAGATTCTTGTGTGATTGAACATTTAGTAACCATTATCAATTAGGGGTTGTTTCAGATACGGGAAAAAAAAAAGACTAATTAAAACATTCTCAAATATAGTGGTGGTTATGAGTCGGTTCAACACTAAAAATGAAAGTCTTTACCCTTATTCAATATATTAGTATTACTTATTTAAAATGAAAGTCTTTTTATCAACTTATGTTGACATTAGGGTTTTCACACTTCCATTAAAGTCAAATGTTCCATAATAGTGTAATGATAAAATACATATTAGCAGTTGAAAAATAATTTCATCTATTAATAAGTTTAGAAGAGTACATAAAAATCAAACTCAATCCAACACAATTTGGATTAGTTCTATTTAGACGAACATTTCATTTGGACACGTTTGAATAAGTAGAATTATATTTGGTTCGAACGGATGATTTTCTCTTTAGCATAAGGAGAGACAAAACTTGACCTAAATCCAAACTCAACTCTTATCTAAGACGCAATAAAAATTTGGTTTGAACTTAAATTCTATAAAAATGATTATGGATTTGAGTCAAGCTCTGCGTGAACTCAATTTGTGCACACTCCCTAAATGGGCTACAAAGTACATGTTTTGCTTAATAATAAATAAAAGGAAGAATGCTCAATTTGATTTGTCTTCATTTTTTTATATTAAAAATGTAGTCATTTTAGCTAAATTCATCCATCTTCTTATTTTCTAATAGAGTGAATTTGTGTTCTTATTTTAAATTTTTTAAATATTCCGAATATATAGTGATTAAGTTCTCAATTCACACTATAGATAAGAATATTCATCTAAAATAAGTGGAGGATAATTTTGGCTAAAATGGATTAGAGTGGGACTATTTTGACAAAAAAAGTCTCAAATTACTAAATTACAAATGAGGCTAAGTTGAAGGACCAAATTAGCAATCTTCTAAAAAAATGGCAAGTTACGGTGCGAGTAGTCACACCCAAACTAACTGATCTGATCTCATCACCCACTTTTGATAGTCCTCTATATCACGATCCAACGGCGGTGGGTCTTCCAATTTCATAAGTGAATTTTCGATCGCGCATTAACGCGAAGATCGCTTCCCTGCTCCCAAAATTTGGATGTCTCATCCCAGTCTTTTTGATTCAGTAAGTTCTTCTGGATTTCGAGCTTCGTTTCAGCTCTTCTTCTTCTTTTGCTTTAATAGCTTGTGATTTCTTCCCTTCTAATTCTGTTTGATGTGAATTTGAGTTTCTATTCTTTCCTCTGTTTGGTTGCTGAGAAAATTGGTCTTCAAAATTCACAGTTTTGGACTTTACTTACAAGTTTTAAGTTCATTAGTTAGCTCACTCGTTTTCTTGTTGTCGCAACTTCTGTTTCTTTTCAATTCAAACTTATTTAGATGAGTGTAATCTTATTTCAATTCAAACGTTTTAATATTTTGGATTAGGTTCTCTTCATTCCAGCGCTGCACTTTTCTTTTTCTTTTCAAGTTTAGTTATCTGCTGAAATTCCAACTGCTCATTTTGTGGAGTTCTGATTGCTGTTTTAGAGTTGTTCGAAAGATTATACATATATTGACTCAATCCTCCTTTATACCGTTTTGGGTTTCAAATTTTCTCCAATAATGCGTTAAATATTGTTAAGTTAAATGCCGCTGAGTTTAGGGGGATCAAGGGGAGATGATTCATGTATTTTAGTTTCATCCTTTTTTATTTTGACTCTCAATTGAAGTTTGGATTTGGATTTATTTCCCAATTCATTTCTCTGCAATATTTTGTATCACTTCCCAAATTTGATCCAATTAACCAATAAAAAATTTTCTTCATTTGTGAACTTGTCATGACATCTTAAATTGTTGCAGTAATCCCAATTTTCTTCTGTTTTATAGTTTTCAATTTGTCAATCTTGGCAATTGCTAATCTTTTCTCTAGATGGTCTATTGTTGTTACCCTAGACCATAGCTTTAACAGTAGGATTTTTTGGCCTCATTGTTTCTTTCCTAGATCTTCAGGATATTGATTGACTATCACTCCTTCATTAGGAAAAAAAAAAGCATCTCTGCCTTGTTTTTACTAGATGGAATGTGAATATGTTGAATAAAAAGATCAAAAGCTTGAATCTAATGGTTTCATCCCAGAAAATACATATAATAGCATATTAGAAAATTGGTTCACACGGCTTCAACTAATTTGGGATTCCTTTAGCTACTATTCTTTTTAAGATTTCTTTTTCCACCTTCAAAAGAGGAGGGCGATGGATTTCCGAGTAAAGATTGATGGTTTTCAACTAATTATTGGACTTTACCGTCAATATTAGATGCCATATTTGTTTCATAGCTTTGAATTTGAATTACATAACATGCCAATGGTTTGACTTTTTAAGGAATAAAAACTATGTGTAACATTTTGGTTTCCATATTGAATGAGTTCCTCATGGCTTATGGCAGTGGACTTGGATAAGGAAGTTGGAGTAGCCGACAGCTCTGTTGAAGAAAAAAATGTTCCCATAGAAGGAGATGGAATCCTAGAACCATATGTAGGCATGGAATTTGATTCTGAAGATGGTGCTAGGAAATTCTACATGGAGTATGCCAGAAGGGTAGGATTTGTTGTTCGTATTATGCAACGCCGTCGATCTGGGATTGATGGTAGAACTCTTGCTCGTCGACTTGGATGTAATAAACAAGGTTTCTCTCCTAAACAAAGGGGCACAGTTGGACCAGATAAGAAGCCACGGTCCAGTGCACGAGAAGGTTGCAAAGCAACTATCCTGGTTAAAATGGAAAAATCTGGAAAGTGGGTTGTTACAAGATTTGAAAAGGATCATAACCATCCTTTGGTTGTTACTGCTAATGGATTCAGTACAGCAGTTAGTATCTTTAGTGTTACATGTTCTTTTCTATTTTATTGATTAGATATGTTGACTTTGTCATTATGCGTTTAGGTTGTTCTATTCATTTGCAATGCCAGTGCGCTACATCTATCCAGAAATTTATGTGATATAACTGATTGCAAAAAGTTACCATATATAAGAAAAGAAAAAGAGCGGTAACATGATGCTAAATTGTCTCCCTTAGTCTATGAGTAATTTTCAAGGATTCCTTAGCTATTTACCGCCATCAGATCTCACCTGTGTTTTTGTTTCTGCCAGTTTGGTGTATTTCTTTTCCATTTTTTCAATTTAATGGTCCCTTCTATGCTGTTATGCTGTTAGTTAACATTTTAGTTTTAGCATTCTCCAACATAAGTCTTTGGCTCATTAGAAGGAATAGGCTGGATATTTTGATTGGATCATGTAATAGATCAGTCACTTATCATATTGTGGCAGTTCCTTAGCACTATGTTTACTGAATTGAGATTGTGTACTACTTTAGGAACCCTTAAAATAATGATGAAGCATATGAAAGCGCTGAAGGAGAATTTCTGAATCAAGTACCACATGTTTGTTGTGTCTGATAAAGAGGGCTGAGGTAGGTTTTGCTGTTGGTGGATGAGGTTCACTTTTATTGAACAGCACGTTCAAGTTTTCCTGTTCAAACCCCCTACCCCCGCTCTGCTGTTCCAGAATTCTTTTTTTATTTATTTATTTGTTGACCGGATTTTACTAAGTATAATGGTTTTATGATAGATTATAGCTCTGATCCGCAATTGGTGTCCCTAATGCAGTGATAAAAATTAGAAACTATTTATTTAATAGTTTTGGTTTTATGGTGATATGAATGGTGCCTTGTATTTGCGTGTTGATTTTTGCTTTGGTAATTGTAGGGTGACAAAGATAAGAAAATTGAAGAACTAACCAAAGAGCTGGAGCGACAAGAGCAGTTATGTTCAGTTTACAGGGAAAAGTTGGTCAGTTTTATGAATAATGTGGAGGAGCAAACTGAAGAACTCTCTTCAAAAATTCAAGTTATTGTTGATAACGTGAGGAAAGTTGAATCTGAAGTGCAAAGGTTCTCCCACCGTAGATAGCCCTGCTACTTTCATTTAGTGTTGGTCACGTCATGCACAAAATGTACGAGCCAATTGCTTTCAGGCAAATGTTTAGCGATCAGTGCGCTGTAAGATTACTAATTAGCTGCAATAGAAGTTTCCACACGATTGTCTATAACTCATTCATCAATTGAAAGAAAGAATTCAGGTAGTGGTTTTCTTCCAGATTCGTTTGTTAAGTTTTTAATCAGGGAGTATATCCAACCATAGTTTCCAGATTCCCGGTGCGTTCCAGTTCGCAGGACGGGAACGTGAACGCGGTAGACGAGGTTTAAAAATTTTGGTACATTGGGGGTACGTTTTGGCAGTACGCTCTCCAAACGTTATTCTTATTTCTTTGTCTAAGACCCCTTCTTGTTTGGGTCCTTTGGATATTTTTATTAAACAATTTTATATAAAAATTAATTGGTGTTAAATAACTAGCGGCTATGCCCTTATAAGTGGTGTTTTTTAATTTTAATTAAAATTATTAATAAATTAAATTAATTTATTTGAATTAATTCTTGGTAAGGTTAGAGCTTTTTATCTAATCCTAGATTCCCCAAGTATTCTACACTTCTCTTATCATTAAAGACACCAGCGAAGATCGCTTATTTTCTTTCACATTCTGGTTCGTAGTTTTGACGAATTAGAGCGCGTCCCACAGCATTTTGGAACCCCAGCGACTTGCGATTCAGAACGCGGAGCGAATCTGGCAACTATGTATCCAACTGAGCAAGTCTAGTTCCCAAAATCTTGGAACTTACAGTCTAATATTAGTGTTTTTGTTTGGAATTCTGCATATGGCACTTGAGAGCATGTTATAACAAAACACAGCGACCCAGTTAATGATTCAGATCATCATTCAAAATTTCGTTAGTTTTTTTAAATTTGTTGACGTCAATGAGTGAAAATTTTCAGGAAAAACTAATCAATTGAACATATTATGATTAAGTTCAAAAAGAGGTTGTTTATTATATTTATAAACTGCCCTCAAAAGTTTGATTTATTGTAATTTTGTTCATAATTTTTTTTATAAGCCACTTATATTAATTTGATTTACAAATCGTCCAAACAAAACCCAAGGAAACCATTTAAGCATCGGCTTGAAATAAAATCGAGAATCTGGACATTCTATGAAACGATATGTTGTTAAGTCACATAAAAAATAAAAACTGAATGAGTGGGCCCAAATCCAGCAAATAAAGATGTGATCGCGTACATCTCCGCTCTATCATGTCTGCGCTGCCGCTTCAACATCTGCAATCCTAGGGTTTTCACTACTTCTGGTACGCTAATCAACAGCTCAATTTTTTTAAGCTATCTTTTTTTTACTTCTTTTTTTTCTTGCTTTCCCACTTTCACAATTCATTTTCCGCTGGGTTTCTTAGAAAATTAGGGCTGAGAGAGAAAATGAAAAGGAGAGGAGAAATTGACTATGGGACTTTTAGAGCTAGATTTAGAGACTTTGCACTGTTATTTTCTGCCATATTAACTCCTCCAAAGGTATGGGACTTTTAACTTCTGTTGCTGAGCATTTTGTTTGCTTCAACCGTACAGTCTTGCAGAGTATAGATTACAAGCACGAGCAACAACACTTAGCCTCTAATATCATATGTTAGTTGGGAACTTGTAGAATTGATTTATTCAGATGAATTTCAATGTATTATCTATGTTTAGCTATCTTGTTGTTCCTCCATGAAATCTAATTCTTTGCCTATGTTTATGGCTAATATTAGTGGATTTTGGTTTCGTGGATGTGTTTTTTCATATCAAAGATGATTATGTGCATGACTATTTTAATTCTCTTTTGTTTCCTCTAATCTCATGTATTTCAACTCAAATAGGTGAAAATAAAATAACATTACTGGAGAATTTAGAACTCTGATAGGAGTTTTGTTCCACTCGTATTACAGTATTCTTACTATAATCTAAGTAGGTTTAAAAAAGTTATATTTTTCCCAATTGACAGACTAATAGATACTGTTGACCAGCCTATAATAGGTACAATTTTAGTCATTCTTCTCTCTCTAGATTTTGCAATAGAATGCAATTCTTGAATTGGATTCCTTATGTTTGAATAACATGAAATTTAGTATTTGAATTTATATCTATGTTTAAGTTTAGTTCTGACATAATTAACAAATTATGTTTAGTCGGTTAAAATTGAACAGACCTATAGAATTCTTAAGATTTAAAATCCATTTCCATTTCCAAAATGAATTAAATTTGCATCTTCTGCACTATCCAGTTCTTTCTATTCCAAGATTTCAGCAAGTACATGTATTTGAACAGTTTGGTCAATTATGAAATTCCTGGACACTTCCATGTGAGTTGTGGTATAAGGCTGCATCATGAAATGGGATGATTGTTGGATTATGCTTCATCCTGGACACTTCCTGGACATTTCTTGTTTTAGTTATCAACTTTCATCCTACAGTCAGCATTATGTACTAGATAAAGATGCAAGAGCTTATTATTCTATTTCCTGTGTCGTTTAGTTTTAATTGCCAACCAGCTTTGTACACCCCACATAGTATATTATTTCTCATCATTCTTTCCTGTTCTGAGCCCCAAACATATGGTCTATGCAAATAATAGGAAAATTGAATCAGATTTTTGTTTCTTGGATGCAGTTTTTGGATGAACAAGGGGATTGTGTGAATCTGCATTAAGAGCATAATGGAGAGGTCATCTAATCAAACGTTTGATTCAGATGATAGTGAAAGGTGTTTTCAAGACTATGATGGGCATGAGTTTGCAGATGATCTCTCAAAAAATATTGATTTCTGTTTTGGTGAAGTTGACAAAATCATAGAGCAATCTAATGAAAATTTACTTTCAACCAGTGACATTGTAGAACCTTATATTGGCATGGAATTCAAGTCAAGGGATGACGCTCGAGAATTTTATATTGCTTATGGCAGGCGAACAGGGTTTACGGTGCGCATCCATCATAATCGGCGTTCTCGAGTAAATAACATGGTTATTGGTCAGGATTTTGTGTGCTCTAAAGAGGGTTTTCGTGAAAAGAAGTACATTTACAGGAAAGATAGAGTTCTTCCACCTCCACCAATAACCCGAGAAGGCTGTCATGCAATGTTGAGGCTAGCTTTAAGGGATGGAGATAAGTGGGTTGTCACCAAATTCATAAAAGAACACAATCACACATTATTGTCTCCTAATAAGGTACCGTGGCGAGGATCTGCAAAAAATCTAGTTAGTGAGGTATGTTATATTTGTCTTCACGAGTTGAAGTGCTTCTTTGATATTCCTTGTTAGTTAGTTTTTGTTACTTGGTCCTAAAAATTGTGTAAGCTGGTTGTGGTTAGAATGTAGAGATTCCATACCCATTTGTTCAACAGAATATTAGCCTTCAGCTTGTGTGACATCAATCAATAATAAATAGGATATGTGAATCTCAACTTCTCTGGCTTACTGGATCATGCGCTTGCATATTGATTATCATGCTGCATAACTACATCAACCAGTTTTTGCCACAATTCTTATATTTTAATATTTGTTTTCACCCTTAATTAAATAATCTCCTGTATAATTCTGCAAATTTCAGGATGAGAAGGACAGGAGAATACGTGAACTAACCATTGAGCTTAACAATGAGAAGCAGCGATGTAAACGCAGGTGTGCTGCTTACCAAGAACAGTTGCGCATGGTTTTGTCATATATAGAGGAACATACTAATCACTTGTCGAGTAAAATTCTGGATGTTGTTAACAATGTAAAAGAACTTGAAAATCAGCTACTGGAGGATCCTGATTACAAATATGTCTAGAATGGATTGTAATCATTGTACATTTCTTTCCCTTAATCTTTGAATTTTTTGCTATCCAAATTTAAGTTCTATAACTTACATTAGACGAATCTCATGCTCTTCAGCAAATATCTGAAAGACTGTAGTTTGTCATCTTCATCTCGTCATACATGATCTAATGCATTGCATTTAAAGATAATTGGCTGCTGAGTATTTATTGCATGTATAAAGCTTTCCTGTAGGCTTGTCAACAATAAACTGCGAAGAGAAATTTCCAAATCAAATCAATCAGAATAAACCCATTTTCTCCAAACTTGAAATCAAAGTCGGATAGATAAGGATTTTTGCTCTGTTTGTTACGCCTATGTATCGACCATATCAAAGAAATGGCAAATATGTAGATTGTCTCATCTCCTCTTGCTCTTCAAAAGAGAAGCAGCACGTAGAAACATCCGGTCAACCTCATCAAAGGTGGGATCCATTTTGAGCCTTCAGACAGTTGGCGCAAGTGATCTTCAAATCTTCAGGTTTCCCTCTACTTTCGACCGCGAACTTGTCAAATTCATCCAAATAAAGAGGACGTCTGATTTATCCTAACCACCTGATTCATCATCAGTCTCAAAAATATTTGACAGATCTTCTGAATCTGATACAATCTCAAGATCTGCAGAAGATTCATTCTCCTGTTGGTCCACAATTTCTTTAAATTTTTCAGAATTCTCAAATTACACACTTGAAAAGTTCTCAGATTGCATAGTCCCGGTCTTTGGGGTTTCTTCAACTGATGCAGTTTCAACTTTGCCCCCAGCTTGTGCTTGAAGCAGTTTAAGGTCCTGTTCAAGTCTGGGAATACGTTTCCTGACAGCCCTTAGGCCATCCCTATACTTCAATTTATCCAAAGCCTGCGCAATATGGATTAGAAGAATGAGAAACGACATTACAAACAAAATTTTTCTTAAAAGCTATCCTTTGAATCAATAAAATCATCAAAATTACATGAATATGTTTGTATGTGGTATCAGTCCAAACTTACTTCAATGCAGAAAGACTCGGTGGCACTATTTTGTGTTGATATGATTTTTACTTTTCAAAAAGATGACAGCTTAATATTCAGGAAGTAATACTAACATCCAATTACCATTAACTTGGATTTAAAAGAAAATTAAAGGCAAGGGAAATAACCTTCTTTCTGGGAAGAGTTATCCTAGGTGACATTATCTCTGTTGGTGGCTGGGTATAATTTTTCCCTCGGTACATTATTATAGTGTTCTCTTGATGAATATCTAGCACAATTCCTCCAGTTAATCGCGCTATCAATCTCCTTGACCTCGTCTGTTGAAAATGTCTTCACAATTTCCTGCACGGTTTGATGTTTCTTCCAGTGCAAGTGCATGTTAAGAATTACACCTTGGTAGATTCCTCTTCTTCCAACCGGCACATAATTCTTGCACTTGAGGCCCATCTTTAGAAAGTAGAAATGCTCTTCTGGGGTCAAGATCTCTGGATCATGAATTGTTTCCGATGATTCTGTAGGCTCGATCTTTTTCAAAAGCTTGAACTTGGAGCCTGCACACAAATCATAATCAGAAAGAGGATGAAATACTGAAATATGTCAAACAAGATTAAAATTTCAACTGGATTGCCAACCTCACACCATCAGCACAACCAGGGAGAGCAAAAATAGTAAATATATTCTAAAAAAGAACACAATTAGGTCTCTAGCAATCTTTTGTGCCAACTGACCAACTAAAGTCTCAAATAGGAAAATTGTCTTCTTACAATCATACATCATATGAAAAGCAAATTTAAGTTTACCTTTTTCAACTTGTATAAAATTTTCTCTTCTCCTGTCATTCTTTCATACTCTTTCTTCTTTTTCCATCTGAAGAACTTAAGCCACCTTACAACTTCACGTTTTCCTTTTAACTTCTTCCTCTTCACTTTAGCACTACAGAGTCTTCAGCATTTGTGTGTTTCCCAGAATTGGCTTCTGGCTCTCTCCAACTTTTAAATGGGAACTAGTGTTAACCCTAGACATCTTACTTGAGGAGGCCCTTTAATATGAGTGAAAGGTCGAAAATCAGGTGATTGAGCAGAAGCCTTGCATATAATGTCAATCAAGCTAATAAAGTGTGAGTTCATCTTTAGACCTAAGTTATTCTAGATTCATTTCAATAAATTCGTAGCTAAAGTGATTTACTCATATAAAAAAGAGAAAAAGAATAACTTCTGGGACCAAACAAATGACTCAAAGCAGATAACTTTCTGCAAGAGGCATTTCTTGAAATGAAACTCATAAACAATTAGTGAAGGGAAATATGAACCACTACAAGACTACCAAAGAAATTTCATTCACATTTCTTTAAAAAAATATTAATAAATAAATATTTTACAAATCTCATTTCAAAAATTGACTATCCCATTTTTACGATCCTTTAAATTTATATATATTTTTCCAAATGGAACTTTAAACTATACGAATCACTTGAACTTTATTTATGAAATAAATAGACATCTTGCCACATTGACAAGTAATGGCGTGTCCTCAATTGCCAAATGAAGCGTCATCGGCCTCATATTGATTGTTGATTTTCTTATATAAAATAAAACTTAAATTATTGAGCAAGTTGTCCATTTATTTAAAAAAATTAAATTTCAAATATTTAAGTGGTTACAATAAAATCTAAATTTCAATTCGAAAACAATGTAAATGGTGAAATTATATATCGATGTTTTATCATTGTAAATATTTACACGTTTGTTTGTGCATTTTTCAATGCATGTATTTCTTTCTAATTTACGTGGTGTTAAATAAAAAAAAAAAAATCAAAGTTGTAATATATAAGTGGTCATACATAAACAAAGATTTTTGAATACCTGAATATTCGTATCAAATAATTTAAATTCAAATATAGCAAAGTGTGGTTAAAAGCAATCTCCATCCTAATGTTCTATATTTAAAATGTCAGATTTGGACCAGGAAACTTATTTAAAAAGTGTAGATAGAGGTAGAGCTAGCTGGAGCATTATGGGTTCAATGGAATCCACTAAACTCTTATTTTTCATCAAATATGCAAAATTATATGTACAGTCAGAAGAGCAAATTTTCATTTTTTTAGAATAATATGTATAGAAAGAAACCAAAATTATGACTTTGAAATATGACCACATATATAGAGACCCAAACAAAATGATGTTGACTGTAACTTTGACCGCCAAGTGTTGTTGACTAGATTTTCAGGCGGGAATAGTTATGTGAGAACCAATAATGATTGCTTCTAACTACCACATCTTAATACATTTGGATGATCAAAACTGAAACTTAACAACTTTAAGTTTTAGCTATTAACATATCCATGCGGTGGGAATGTATAAATTTTTTTAATAATATATATATACCCTAAAAAGTTTTATGTATTTTTACTTAGTTATATTTTTTATTAAATAATTTAATTGTTAGTTTGATCAATTTAAGATTAATTAAATCTAAAATTAAAAGCGAAGTTCTGTGCATTTATATACTCATACTACATTATCATCCATTATGTTTTATTGATAATATGCAAACTTATAATTTAATTTTTATGAATTTAAAGATATTTGTTTCATAAATAATTTTCTAATAAAATTTATTTATATTAATTTATTTTATTTTCTGTAAATAATTAGAAAAAATATTAAAATAATTTAGTTATTAATTTGCTCAATTTATTTTTTTAAATAAAAAATTGATCAATTTATTAAAATATAATTAAAATTTTAAGAGAATAAATTTATTATACATAAATAATTATGATTAATATTAATAAATTTATTATAACCAACATTAATTACTAATCATAAATAAAATTAAGTATATGAAGAATTGTACATATTAAATATAACTAATTTAAATATTAAAAAAATTAAGAAACTTTGACCCGTACCAACTTAATAAAATTAAAAACAAATAAAAATATAAAAAGAACAAAGTTAATTAAAAAGACCAATATTTCCCTTTTGCCTATGAACTGAAAACAATACAAGAAGTTAATAGCTAAACAAAAAAAAAAAAAAAAAAAAAAGAAATTGAAAACAACAAATATATAACTTCACAACTGCATATAAATAAATATATATATATATATATATAAATAAGCCCCAAAAACACATATATTACATGTTCTTTTCACTTAAAAATGATACAAAGAAGGTTTTACTCCTCTCTCTATCTTCATTAAAATTCATGTCAAATATATATATATATATTAGAATTATATTGTTTTATATACCTTCTCTATGCATGAAGAAATGAGAATGAATCAAGTTCATCCTAGGGCTGCAAATCCACCACCTTTCATCATTTGTTTAAACTCCTTATAATTAACCATACCATCTCCATCCACATCCACTTTCTTTATCATTTTCTTGCAATCTTCTAATGTTCTTCCTTGTTTCAACCCTAATGATGATAATACTGTCTTTAACTCCTCCACTGTAATAAACCCATCTCCATTTTGATCGAATACGTTAAATGCTTCTCTCATGTCTTCTTCTTCATCTCTTTCGCTCATTATCGTCTCGTATAACCCTCCGAATTCTTCAATATCCACAAACCCATCTCCGTTTGCGTCTATTTTTTCAATCATTGGAATTAAATCTTTGTCCGGTATAAAAATACCTAAGTTTTGTAGTGAATCGCTTAATTCTTTTCTCGTGATCCTCCCATCTCCGTTCTTATCAAACATTTGGAATACTCGCCGTAGCTCTGCCGGATCCATACTCGTCATTTTTAAAATCAAAGAAACAATTAAACCTTGATAATAATCAAGAAAATTCACAATTGTATTTATATTGTATAAATAAAGATTAGGACAGCCTAGGACGTGTATTTCTTCTTCAGAGAGAGGCTTCAAAGGCAAAAGGGAAAGAAAATACTAAAACATTAATTTGACATAATTAAGGCACAAAGAAAAACGTATGGAAATAACAACGTTGTAATTAATTTAGGATGTAAGAGATAGGAGATTAAATGTGTGGATGCAAGAGAATTAAGGAGGTAATGTTGGCAGAAACTAGAGTTATTGTTGATAATTTATAAAAGGAATTATAAATTTGTTAGTGTACAACGCGTAGAAAAGTTGGTTGAGTTGAATAAGTCAAACTAAATGGATGTTATTGTTGGGATTACTAATGTTGGGATTATAGATAATTTAATTAGGACAGCTGTGGAGTGTACGTATTGGTTAGTGGCCGGCTTTAGTTAGAGTGTTCTGACCGTTGGTTGGTAGTTAGAGAAGACAAAAAAGAGATGTTAGGTTTGACGCGTAATCCATGGAATGGAATCTTGGGAGAATTTTTCAACTCCCCATTCATACAGTTTTGACACTAATTCTTTTTCTTGTTTTAATATACATAATACTACCATCCAACAGAATAATATTATCGTGAGTTACCCCTATGGTTAGCAGGGGCGTACCTAAGGGGGCTGGCCTGGCCGTCGGAGGTCCTTTGCCTCTGTGTTGCCCGCCGCGTGATGTTCCAGACATGGTTGAGGAGAAGAAAAAGATCCAAACGACATCGTTTTGATCTTAAATTTTTTTTAAAAAAAATTAAGTTAAACGATGCCGTCTTGTGAACGAGAAGCAGCAGCGAGAGTAGAAATCAATCAGAATAGGAAAAAGAAGCAACTGAGCAAGGGAAGCAGAAGAAGAAAGATTTGAGGCATCCCCCTCCAGTCGATCATCTCCACCCCTCCCAACCACCGCTACTGCTCTGTCGTGCCGGCCGTCAGTTTGAGGTGAGTGTATTTATTTTAATTTTACACAAAATTGTTTAGGGTTTTTAATTAATTTTGTTAATGGCCCCTAAATGCTATGATATTTGCTAAAAGATTGATGATTAGTTTGCTTTATAGTTGTAATTGATTCAATTTTGTTGTGTTATCTCATCCATTTAGTGAATTTAAATTGTTGATTAAGGAAAAGTTTGAGATTGTTGAATGAGAATAATTGATTGAGTTTGATTATTTTGTTAATGAGATACTTATTTCTAGATTTTGTTGAATAATTGATTGATACTACTTTATAAATTGATTGGTTTTTGAGTTATTGGTTAATAATTCAACAAAATCGCGATTTTCGAATCGAAATGGTGGATCCTCTAACAATTTTATTGTTGTAGAAGGTGAAAATGGACAAGTGAGTGGTAGAATAAGTTCCGGTGAGTGGTAGAATAAGTTTCAACATACAACGAGTTTAGATGTTATTGGAATGCTTCTTAGAAATAGTTTGACATTCCGTGGACATGATGGGTCTGATGCTTCATTATATAAGGGTAATTTCTTGAACATTCTTGAATGGTATAGCGAGTGTTGTCCAGATGTTTGCAAGAAAGGTTTTGAAAATGCTCCAAAAAATAATCAACTCACTTCCTCCAAAATTCAACATGATATTGTTAATGCTTGTGTAGAAGAAACAAAAACAACAATTATTAATGATATTAGCGACCATGTTTTTTCCATACTGTTGGATGGGGCTCGAGATAGTTCAGTGAAGGAGCAAATGACATTTGTTTTAAGGTATTTAAACAAGGTTGGAGATGTGGAAGAGTGATTCGCTGGTTTAGTGCATGTTAGCGACACTTTTACTCATTCCTTGAGATATGTCGTTAACAACTTTTTAACATAACATGGATTATCAATGTCGAAAGTTAGAGGGAAAGGATATGATGGTGCATCAAATATGCGACGTGAGCTAAATGGATTAAAGACACTAATTTTTAATAAAAACTCTTGTGCTTGGTGTGTTCATTGTTTTGCTCACCAACTTCAACTAGTCATTATGGCTATTGCAGAGGAAATCTAATGTGTTAGTCAATTCTTTGATTATGTTTCCATTGCAGTCAATATGGTTTGTGCTTCTTGTAAAATAAGAGATGATCTTTGACAAAAGCAACATGATCAAATATTACAACGCATAGAAAAATTGAAATTTCTACCAAAAAAGAATTGCATCAAAAACAAGTTTAGCTCGACCAGGTACTACTCATTGGGTTCTCACAATAAAACTATTGTTCGTCTTCTAAATATGTGGGGTCTGTGTTAGAATTGCTTGGATTGGTTGACGTTATGTAAAGATATGAATTTGTACTCGTTGCTCCCTTGATGAAGTAAATTTTAGGGATAACTTCTCAATTATCATTTCTAGTTCAACAGAAAGATTAAAAAATTGTAGTTGCTGGTTTAATTGCAGTTGAGAGATGATGCTGGGAGGAGTTATTAAAAGAAGTTAATAATTTTTGTTCTACAAATGGTGTTCTCATTCCTAATATGAAAGGAAGAGTGTCTGACCGTCTTCGCTCAAGGCAAGATCCCACATTTTGATCACTACTTCAATGTTGGGATCTTTTATGGGGTACATATTATATAAATTTAATGTTATGAGTAATTAGTATTAACCATTTTAGTTTAATAATTAGATTATTTATCATATTGTATCAAACATGAATAATCACTAAGTTATATTTTCTTCAGCGAATAGAATTTTGCTAATCTCATATTATTCAAAGTAAGCATTTTTCCGATAATATCTAAACTTTTATATTTTTTCATTTAAAGTTTATATAAATATAAACAAATAATTTAAAATTCTTTTATACTAAATTATGTTTTGGACATAAATATTATTTAATTTTTTTAAACCTAAAACCGACCAACCGTCAATTTTAAACTGACTACTAAATCGTAACCGTTTGAACCATGGCCGGCTGGGCTAATTTCACTTCGAGGCGATGGCGGCCGGTGAGGCATTAACATCAGGGTTCGGAACTGATAAAAATTGTGTAGGTCCATATTCAAAGTCCAAGTCGGTCCAAAAAACAGATAGTAAAGAAAAAGTCGGGTCCAAATCAGTGTAAACAATCAAACGTAAGAAATCATACGAAGGAAGCTTTACTCTACGCAGCTAGGGGATTATCCATCGTTTGAGCTTAGTTTCATGTTCGTAGTGTAGTCTGATTTATTTACAAACGATCATTAATATCAGGTTTGATGCATGATAATTTTAATTTCAAAAACTATTTACTGAAATTGTGGTCGAATGCTAAATACTTTGAAATATATATTCTGAAATGAAATTTAAGGGTGGGGGAACAAAATAAGGTAAACTTTGAGGGGGAAAAAAAGGAATGTAATCCAACAATGTGCCCAACACGATCACAAAAGGAGGGATCGAATGGGCGAGTTAGCTGGAGATTCAATGCTTTCGCAAACGAAGAAATTGCCTCAAAACATTCGTCAAACGGTTTTGGGACAGAGTGCGTTTGCTTTAACAAATCAAGCATATGCCAGTATTAAAAGGGCCTGAAAAATCACCGTTAGAGAAATCAGATTCAGGCGAGTGATACTGGCTCGTGTTTTCTTTCGCAAGTTTTTGAAATATAATTGCCTGGATCGATCTCGTTTCCAGATCCAGCCAAGAAGCTAACTTGCTTTTCCAGTTTGGCAAAAATCCTTGCATCACGAAACAGAGAGAAAAAAGAGAAAAAACTGGGAGAAAGAGGTTGAGCGTTTGAGATGAGCAGAACATGAGACGCAGCATTTATAAAGGTGGAAACTAGGGTTTGATTGTAGCAAAATGGGATAATTATTATTTAGTCCCTGTAGTTTAATACTGTGTTAGAATTTAGAATTTATATATATAATTTAGAAAAACTAAGAATATTGGGGGATACCTTAGTAATTTTTCTCGGGTAATTCCTTGTTTATAAATAGTTTCTGATATCTCTTAAAAAAATATATTAAATATTAAATATACAAATTAGAGTGGGAATTTAGGAATAGAAGATAGTGAAGGAAAATTTGGATAGTCATAAATTTGAATAGCTTATGGCTGATTGCTCATTCTCATTTGAAATAAATTCGTAGCAAATCTCAATTACAAACACATGTAAATAATATCTAATATTATATAGCTAGGGGTAGTAAGATTTCAAGTAATACCTATCACATTTTCTCTCACTATTATTATTTGTTCCATCTGTGCAATAGATACATAGAAATTACGTAAATTCTCTTTAACTATTGTTCAACGACTAGTTAATACTTTTACCTGTACTACGGGATTGTATTCATCACTTTGATGGAGAAATCTCCACCGCAAATCTTAAAAATATACTTAGAACTGAAAGATTTTATTTGATAACATATTATATCGGAACACCTCCCGTTGAAATTTCCATGTATAAATTGTTATGCATAAGATGCTCCAATATTTGACCCAGAACTTCCTCTTCATTTCAAGCATGTCATGGTCAAGGTTGTATCTATCATATTGTGGATCATATAGAAGTAGTGCAAGATTCGCTTATTTTAGGAGGTGTACATATTGGGCGTATTCTTTTTGGTTGTTCATATAATAGTAGGGGAAATTACAATAGAAGATTCCAAGGAATTGTTGGTCTTTCACGCAATACCTACTCTCTTATTCGTTATTTGGGTAATCTTGGTGTTATTGAGGGACGCATATTCTCTCATCCTTTGGTTCCAATTTCTACTACAGTTTCAAGCAAGATGACTTTTGGAGCAAACCCTTTCTTCGTAGGAGTAGGAGGAGTGAGAACTACACCATTAATAATGCACGATTCTTCTACAGCAGTCTGGTATTTTCTTATGCTAGAGGTAATAACCATTGTAGGTAGTCCTAAAGGCGATTTTGGGATAAATTTTATTGGTTCTCAATACCAAGCCTTAGGTGTAGGAAACATGATGATAGATTCAGGAGCTACGTTAACATTACTCCCCTGAGAATTCTTCATACGATTCCTTAATTATTTTCAGCTAGCCACTGTCGGGATGCGAGTAGCTGACCAACAAAATTTGTTTTATGCTTGTTATAATACAAGTCTTCCACATTATCCTGTTGATATTATACTTAATTTTAGAGGTGCAGATGTGAGGCTGCATCCTCATCCGCATTATTTTGCTCGAGTTGCACCTACCATTTCTTGCCTTGCCTTTAGACCTGATGATGAAGGGAAGACAGTATATGGGACTATGGCACGAAGGATCTATCTTATACAGTATGATCTCGATGCAACTGTTGAGTTTTAAGCCAGCAGATTGCTCACTGTTACATTAGAGACTTTATAGATCCATCATCTATGGATTTTAAGTTTGTTAAATAGATAAAAGTTTCGATAGATCCCAATAAAGTTGTATAATTATGTCAAGCTCTTGCCTGTAAAATGTTATCTCTGGCCTAACAAAAAAAAGAATTAAAGATACAAAGAAAATGTATGTTTCAACAAAATGATATAACTTCTTTTTTATTATTATAATTAAATTCTCAGTGCCTAATATAGATTCATTTGTTGGCAAGACAGAAGTTGAATATGCTGACAAGTTGATCAGAGGAGGTGAGCTTTCTTTAATTTCAGGAACATTTGCAAACTATTGTCTCCATGCTGATAATAATGGAAACCTTTGTATATTTATCACCTTAGAGCCAACGATCTCTTCTACTACATGGACAATATTGACGACCCACAACCTATTGCAATATCAAGGAATCCAATCCTTTTATAACGCTAACCAAACAGCTACTTCTACCTAACAAGCTATAAAATATGGCAATATGAAACAAGATATAAGGTCATGTTTGGTGTGAAACAAAATATTTATATCGCACAAACAATAAAATAAAATAAAAAGACATTATATATAAGGTTTGATAGGTTTCAGCTTTTCATCTCCAAAATTGGCCAAGAAAAAGGGCAGTGGATCTCTAGTGAGGATCTTGAAGCAATATATTCAAGAATTAGAAATGATTCTACAATTGGTATCCCATTGCGTATAAGTATTGGAATCTTTTTATGAATAGGTTTGTGTTGAAGGATTAAAAGGTTCTTGTTTGTGAGGACTTCATCTATATAGTCATATGGTATGCCCACACAAACCTTAATGCAAATGGGCTTAACCATGTCTTCAAAACCTTTACTTCTGCTGCCATTATGTCAATTAGGCTATGGGTTCTCCATACACATGAAATTGATCTCATCTACATATACACAAAATCCAACTAATTCCCATATTTGAGAAACTAATAAAAATAAATAAATTATGCATCACAAAATCTTATTTGAAACTGCTCATTTGCCTGTAGCAACACCAGGGCAACCGACAGTTCCCCATGGCGTGTTTGGTTTGGCAGCAGAGTATAAGTTTCACATTGATGATTGTTGCAACGATCATGACTCATGAGTACTAAGGAGATTAGGAGACCGTCAATTCGAGACAAGCAAGCTTAAAATCCTTTTTATCCCTCATGCATCAAGAAATAATTTACAGGTGATGCTCCCATCCATTACACAATGTAGAACCTAGATAAATTAATAATCTTGCTAAAATGATAATTTTCTCCGGTCCCTAGTCAAGACAAACGTGTTAAATTAATAATTTGCTAAATTTATAAGATAATACAAAAAAATAAATTCATATAGACGTATAAATTAATAATTCATTATCCAAAATATTCTATACATAATTCATAATTAGACTAAGCAGATTTCTGAAAATATGAATCTAATGATACTTGTTTCTTTTAAAAATTAATATCACATTAAATCTCATCTCTAACATTTCTTAGAGCATTAATAAAATCTAGTGTAGAGTTCTCATATTGTAAAAGGAAGTGATGTAAGGTGATTATTGCTTTCTTAGCATTTTTACCCGAAACTTTGTTCTAAATTAGTGTTCACTTGTATCTAAATTAATATTCACATTGTAGATATATAAGCTATATACTCTATAAATTAATAATTATTAATTTACGCAATTAATTAATACCTCGCTAAATTAATAAAATTTCACAGTCCCGATATTATTGATTTATAGAAGTTCAACTGTACTCATTAAAATGCAGTTTCGTTAGCAGCAACTAATGTATATTAAACCTTTTAATATTATTAACAATTTTAGAAATGAATGTTTGTTACTCTCTAAATTGTTATTCCTGCGAATTTTACAACACATTTAACCCCTTCAAACTACCTCTAAAAGAAGTTAACAAAAATACATTAAAACAAACTAAAAGGCATTCATCAAGTATTCAAATCTACAATCAGCTGCTCTACCACAACAATCAGCCGGTCAAACTCTTCTCTCCAACATTTTTTGCAAGTCACAGACACTATCTACAGTAGTGACATCCCAAAACTATGTTTAAAATCATTCATGGACACTTGTAAGAGATTAAAATTGAGATTGGGATTCCAGAAGAGTGTTCCTTTTTCAAAACCTAAACAGGTTACCCTATGTGCAATTTTATTCAAATTCTATTTGAACAACATCAAAATAGAACGTCTTCAAATATGATGGGATCATATGGCAAGAAATTATCCTCTCAACAAGCTCAAGGACCTGAGCACTTAAAACTACAGTTATGCACTTATGCATGAAGAACTGTATGGTTTTATTGAGACTCCAGCAAAATGATGAGAAAAAAAACAAGTTATGCAGTGTTGATATCTGCCATCTCAATCAAGCAGGCGCTTGCATATTCTCAAAGCCTAAAACCTACTACAGTAAAGTTTTCTGAGTATCGAATGTCTAGCAGAAACCCTCAGAAGTTTTCCTCTTTCTTTTTCTAAATTGTAGTTCTAAATTTCCAGTTATAATATGGTTAGTAATTACCAAAGTTAATCTTTTCCATATCAAACAGTTTGTGATTTCTATCACGTTCAATCAATTACCTTTCAAGCTTCCTAGTTGCTACTACTAATTGGCAGAAAAAGAATACAAATGAGCATTAAAGCCACAGAAAATCACAATGCAAAGCTATAAACACCAACTCTTGCAAGAGCATACGAATTAACTAAACCAGAACAAAACAATTAAATTCCAGCATCCCAATTCAGGGGTAACCTTACAATAATCCAAGTAAAAAAAAAAAAAAGGCATAAATTCATTTCAAGTTTCCACATTATTGAATATTTGGCTCAAAAACATCAGCATAAATCAAAATAGAAAACTCCCTAAATTCTCATTCCTTCTACGGAGTATCCCATGGTTTTGGCTCGGGAATAGCAACAACCATACCTTTGAGGTCCGGCGTAAGGACGACCTGGCATCCCAATCTAGCATGCTTATTGAGAACCCTAGCTCTGGAATTCCTCTTTAAAACATACTCCTCATCATAAGATTTCGCAGGCAACTTTTCAAGCCACTCTTCAGCGATGCTGACTTCGCATTCGGCGGAGCAAGCCTCGATCTCCTCGAGGCGGTGGGAGGCGGGATCGATGAGGCCACAGTTAGTTAAAGCCTTAAGAAGAGTCTGACCAGAGAGGCCAACAACCTCCCGCTTCCTGCCGTCGAGATCAATCGCAAAAAGCTTAACGATTCTATCGGAGACTTTTGCAGAGGAGGAAGTGGAGTTGGTAGTAGCGGAGGCAGAGGATCGGACAATGATAGATTTGGTGAGAGGAGAGAGAGACGGGAGGCGGTGGAATTGAGAAGAGAATCTCTGTAGAGTCGATATTGCCATTTCTTCGACTGTGTTGTGGAGGAAGGTGGGGTTCTGTCCGTTTAGACTGCCTGCCTTCGCTGTTTGGAAGAAGTGGATTCTCTACGGCGACGTTTAGATCAATGTACAGTAGTCAGTCCTTTTCAATTTTTTTAAATCCAATTTTGAAGTTTTTTTTTTTAAGTAGGTTAGCAGAGATTTTTTTTAATTAAATATATTTATAAAATATTATTGTATTGCTCCCTTGAATTTTTAGAACTAATAAAATTATTTTAGGACCACACAATATGACATATCTATATAAATTCAAAAAAAAAAAATGATGAAAATATGATACGACATAATAGAGAAATCAATCAACTTACATAGCATGTTGTTATTTTTATATTTTAAATAAAATATATTTAATTTATTTAAAATTTTATTTTTTCTATTTACACTATTTTATATTTTTTTTAAAAAAAAAACAAGTCTCTAGGAAATCTACAAAACGTTATTTATTCATAGGAATTTTTTTTTTTTCTGAAAAAGACAATTAGTTAAATATTTATGAAAAGAGCAATTATTTATATTAATTCTAAAAAGAACATTATGTCTAGCACAGTGTCCATCGTTGATGGAAAACTTGAAGTTTTGAGAAGAATTGGAAATGTGGCAGATGAAATTAATTTCATATTATCAGATTCAATTACATTGGATTTTCTGGGAACCACAATTCTTCTCCAACCACTCTGCATTTCAATCAACACTATACTAACATCAAATAAACAAATTATAAACACTAGCAGATAGTGAAATAAAGAGCCAACAAATAATAAACAATTAAACAGTAATTTAAAAAAAAAAAAAAACTTATTTTGTAATTGTTAACCTTGAAAATTTTTTATAGGTAGTTTGGATTTAAGAATTCTGATGAAATTTAAACATTTCATATAATTATCCATTTGTTTTTAAAAAATTCACTATCATAACTCAAATCTCTTATTTTAAAAAATAGAGAAAAATCCTAGTATTAATTATATTTCTTATATATCTCTAAATCTATACATTTAATCATATTATCAAAGTCAATTAAAATTTGTTCACTCTTTAAAACCTTGCTTCACAACTGAACCGACCTTCCTTGTTAGAGCATCATGTCGAAATAAACAGAAACTTGTACAAGTAATGCATCAGATACAGTTGAAAGTTGAATCCCATAAGTCAAGAACATACCTTTTTCATCATGTCAATTTCAGATGAAAGCAGCAATCTTGCCATGCAAATATTCCCAACAAAACCATTCATAAATTCTTCCACATTTAATTCCATAACTAAATTCCCAATAAAAACATATTCTGGGAATAAAAGAAACAACAGAAAACATGCAAGGTCATGGCTCCTGCTCCAACCTACAAGCATATATGAAAGCCATGAAAAGGAAGGTTACAACTCACCCGGTTCCGCAATCCAATATCTCCACCAAGAAATACATTATCAAGGGGAAATTAGTTATTGTTCAGAATCAAGGGCATTCAGGTCCTGGAAAATCAGCATTTGTACGATTCTATAGCAGTACGGTAATTGATCCGAGTAAGTTTTAAACCAACAACATTATGCTTCTGAAAACCAATAATATCATCGAGTTCATAGTTACTCACATAACAAATTTGAGCAAATTAACTGTGAAAAAACTGTAAATTTCCACAAAAAACCATTATACCAAAGTATTGCTGATCTTACGCCTTCTCTGCTACTGTTAGGCACAGGCAAAGGGAAGCTAAGTGAGAAAGCATACCTCAAGCATGGAAAGAGCACGAAACAAGACAACACAAAAAAAACAACTTACAAAATAAAGCTTCAAGTTGAGCCAGAGTTTGGAACTCCAGGAGCATTTCTCATGTCAAACAAACATAAGCATGAATTCTTCCTTGAATCAGCAACTCTCGAGTTTCTTGAGAACCAGATCGTCCACTTTGACTGCAGGTCATGGGTATACCCAGTCCAGAAGACAAAATCAGACCGCTTGTTCTTCTCAAGCACGGTAGATCACAATCAATCCCAATTCATAAAACCAAACTTAAAGATTCATTCTTTCTAGCAACTAAAAACAATAAACTGATGTTTCTGTTGATAGTGTTACTTACCAAACCAAACACCTGATGCTTTGGTCGAGTTAAGGAAATCAGAACTTGCAAGCCTGAGAGGAGATGGAACTGGAGAAAGGAAGGAATGGGACAGAGTCTACGACTATGATTACTACAACGATCTTGGTTGTCCAGATAAAGGCCAAAAACATATCAGACCAGTCTTGGGAGGATCCAAATTACATCCATATCCTCGCAGGGGAAGAACAGGTCATCCTCCCTGCAGCACTGGTATCTACCTATATCATTCAGGTCCCTCCAGGGAGGTGACAATATATATTAACCCTTGAATTTTACATTTATATATGTTCACTTGAAAATAGATCCCCTGACAGAAAGTCAAGCAGAAATAATCAACCTGGATGTACATGTGCCACCAGAAGAGCGATTTAGCCCCAAAAAACTTTCAGAATTCATATCAAATTCAGTCCAGGCTGCCGCCCATTTCCTTATCCCTGAGGCAGAATCCTTATTCAAACCAGGTTCAAGTACTTTCAAGTCGTTTGATGAGATATACAAGTTGTTCGCTAAAAAGAGAAACCAAGCAGTTCAGGGAAAAGTCAGAGACAAGTTGAAGAAATCAGTACCAGAAGAGGTTTTCAAAAAGTTCATAGACGCGAGTAACAAAGAAACACTAAAGTTCCCATTGCCTGAAATAATAACAGGTAATAAAGCTCACAACATGTTTTTACAATTTATGGAGTCAAAAGGAAAAGTGTTCTAATTTTTATTTGATTCAGAATTTATCAATTGACTTTGCATATTGTTCTTCAGAGAACAAATCAGCTTGGAAGGATGATGAAGAATTTGGGCGTCAAATGCTTGCAGGAACTAATCCAGCACGAATTCAATGCTTACAGGTTCTACCAACCTTCAGAGACTTTGTTAAATATGGCAGCTTAAACTGACACCAGTTATCCAGCTCCCCCACTTAACCTGCGAGCCAAAAATAAACAACAATTTAATAGATTAAACAAACTTTGTCCATTCATCTAGAAGCATGAGCCTTATATTTAATACAGAAACAGAGCGAGGTTTTTGTTCAGCAGATTACTATATAAATGACCCCCCTACAGATTTCATTGAACACAATGAAATTAACTTAATTTTCAATAAAACACATGCACAGGAATACACGTATGACTAAATTAAACTGGGAAAATTATTTTGATTTGTGCTTGTTAACATGATTTCATCATCAGTCTGAACCTTCATTGTACAATTTCTGCCTGCAATTAACATTGTCAAGCACTGTTAAGTGTTAACTATTCACAACCCATTCTAAATCTACAGAATACTGTACAATCTAACTATATCTTGCAGATATTCCCACCGGAAGGCAAATACGGAACCAGTAAAATAAAGGCATCGGACATAGAGCACAACCTAGATGGGTTGGATCTTATCGAGGTACCCAAATCAGTTTATTTCCTTTTAATAGTTCTCTTTCTCCACAGAAACACACATTCATTACATGCCATTGATACAATTGCATAATCCTCAAGATCCTGCATAATAGGCAAAGGTTCAATCCTAA
This sequence comes from Croton setiger, assembly GCA_948099555.1. Lineage (NCBI taxonomy): Eukaryota > Viridiplantae > Streptophyta > Magnoliopsida > Malpighiales > Euphorbiaceae > Croton > Croton setiger. Next base: position 163,450 of record CANUEY010006647.1, on the reverse strand, counting down.
ATTTCTAATGCACCAAAACAAAATACATACACATGAACAGAACTGATAAATACATAAATGTACTAGGGTAGAAGGCTAAATGTTAATACAGGACAAAGTGAGACACTACAACAGCACTATGTAATACACAAATTAGCAGTAGCAGTGTGCTCTCAGTACAAGGGGTGGGAAATTGTGAATAGGGAAAGGAAGATTGAAAAAGATGACGATCATAAAACAAGAGCACGCTGGTACAATCACATGATACCAATATTTTAAGAGACCATAAAAACTGAACAAGTTCATTATCGTTAAACCATACAATATGAAGTAAACCTCCCTTGGAGGAGGCACGAAAAATATTCATCTCAAACACAAATCCCTGTCAAGGTTTCAATTTCCTTCTTAATATGCCGATATCATAAAAAGAAGTGGTTTGAAATCATTAAATAGAGAACATAGTTTATGGATGTGAACCAATTACGCAAATAAATTTCAATTTCAGAAATACGACAAAAATGCATCATGGAAGCCCCCATCTCACAAATTGAAAAGTTGTCATCGTTAGACACAAATTTTTGGATTTCTTTCTGTCATTTCATCCATATTACTGCATGTTATTCCACAGATATGTGCATGAAATAGGTAGATGTAAGTTGACTGACAAAAACATAGGACGTGAATGAATTTGTAAGGAACATATGAACAGAAAAACATTTTGTTTGCTATTCCGAGTTTCAATGAAAATTTTGAAATTAAGATACTCAGAATTGTGCTTTGGTCTTTGATATATATATATGTACATCACAGGCAATGAGACAATGGAGAATATTCATCTTGGATCACCATGACTATCTCATGCCTTATTTAGAAAGAATAAACTCAAAAGGTGTTTGTGCTTATGCATCAAGAACGCTGTTATTCCTCCGCAATGATTCCACATTAAAGCCAGTAGCAATAGAGCTAAGCTTGCCTGGGTATCTTGAAGGAGAAGAGATCAGCCAGGTTTACCTACCAGCAAGTCAAGGAACAGAAGCAGCACTTTGGCAGCTTGCTAAATCTCATGTTGCAGCTAATGACTCGGCCTACCATCAACTAGTCAGCCACTGGTGAGTCAAAATTCTTAACTTAGTCTTTGCTTATATCTTCAAACCATTTCGGTGTTCCCTTCTAAAATATTCATGTTCTAGGTCAAAAGGTACAAAAAAAAAAAAAAAAAAAATTGCCCCTGAATTATCTATCAGGGAAAAGTCTATTAAAACAATATAGATCTCAAGCAGATGCACCTTAAGTTTTTCTTTAATCAATAAGCAAGAGTTATCTCACTATTCATTAATAAATGATGTAAACAAATATATAATTTTATGTATCCTTTCAACTTATGCTTGATGATCTGTCTCATATCCATTGATGAACAGCATGAGAAAGAGGTTAAACATATAGCGATATAATATGTCTGAATAAAAGGTTAACAAAACAAACTTAATCCAATTAATTCAAATGCAGATTACTTATTAGGCCTTTAGGGTATCTTGCTAGGACATATTCATGCATGAAATGACTACAAATTAAAATTTGAAAAAGAAATATCAATTATCACTATCAATAATTCATAAAAAGTAGTACTCATCTGCTACATGTTCAAATACTGTTCTTATTTATGATGTCTGCGTTTCAAGGTTACACACGCATGCAGTCATTGAGCCATTCATCATTGCAACTAGAAGACAGTTGAGTGTGATGCACCCGATTCACTGCCTATTATATCCTCATTTCAAGGATACTATTCATATAAATGCACTGGCTCGAAGAATTCTCATCAACTCTGGAGGAATCCTTGAGAAGATACTGTTCACCAGTGAAATATCCATGGAATTGTCTTCTGAACTTTACAAAGAATGGAGATTTGATGAGCAAGCGCTTCCTGCTGATCTTCTCAAAAGGTATTCCCTAAATGATTGAATCTACTCTATTTCCTTCAATTATTAACAAGGAGACAGAATCAAAATAACCCCGCAGATGGAATCATTCATGTGAAATAAAACTAATTACAATGTGAGAATTTCTGGGAGATCATATAATTCATTTTGACTGTCTATTCATGAACCTACATTAGTTGGTTAAACAACAGCCCTACTACGGAAAAAAAACCTTCAATTTAATGGGTCATCTAATGTGAAAGTAAGTTTCAAGTCTAGTGAAATTTCAAGTCAAAAATTATTTGCAGCATATCATGTTATATGTCTAATACAAGGCCATGTTTCATGATATTCGCTCAACCAAACATCCATAAAATATCATAGCATGCATTGTGAATGAATATGCACGAATGTGTCAGGAAACAACTGTGGAAATGCAAAGTAAAACAATGAATATATTGATATTATTAGCAGAAAGAAATTTCTTTAATCTGCACAATATATAATTGGCAAGGAACAATATAATTTTTTTTTTTCAGGCGATTGGCCCTGAGAAACCCAGACAGTCCAACTGGAGTTCAGCTCCTCTTTGAGGATTATCCCTATGGTGCAGATGGACTTGAAATATGGTGTGCCATTAAGACATGGGTAACAGACTTTTGCTCCATTTTTTACAAAGATAATGACTCTGTAAGGTCCGACATGGAAATCCAAGCATGGTGGTCAGAGATTAGAAATGTAGGTCACGGTGACAAAAGCAATGAGACTTGGTGGTATGAAATGACAACTCTCTCCAACCTAATAGAGGCTCTAACAACCATCATATGGATAGCATCAGCCTTTCATGCTTCAGTGAACTTTGGGCAATATGCATATGCCGGCTACCCTCCTAATCGTCCCATGCTATGTCGAAGATTCATTCCAAAGGAAGGAGGAAAAGAATTTGCTGAGTTCCTTAAAGACCCAGATGAATATTATCTTAACATGTTGCCTGAAAGATTTGAGGCAACCCTTGGCATAGCATTAGCAGAAGTTCTCTCACAGCACAGCTCTGATGAAATATACTTGGGACAGAACCCACTAGGGTGGACTGGTAGTAAAGAAGTTCAGGAAAAATTTGACAAGTTCAATGAAGATCTAAAAAAAATAGAGAAGAAAATCTCTGAAAGGAATGCAAATCCCCAGTTAAGGAACAGATTGGGCCCTGCTAAAATACCATACAATCTTCTTTACCCAGATACAACGAATGCTGGATCCAAAACAGGTATCACAGGGAAAGGGATCCCTAACAGCATATCCATTTGATATATCTTCATAGTAATGTAAACTTTAATGATAATTATAAATACAAAGTGATTTGTCAGTACAATTAAGATAAGTGGCTCAAGCATCTCAAGGACCAATTTTCTGGTCTATCTAGTACTCCATTCTTCAACAGAATAACAGTTTTCAATTTTCTAACAAGACAAGAGCTTAGAAATAATATCACCTATGACTATATCAACATCATCAAGATTTAATACAATAAACTACCCTATTAACATGACACTTGTCCAGCACATACAAAACCATGAAAACAAATGGGTATCCGAAATGAAACAAAATCTCAAGACTTTTTTCCCACAAAATGTTCAATTTTCCAAGGTAAATACCAAAAAGTTGAAAGAAAAGACCAAGCACAATATGTACTTGTCCTGCGAAAAGATACCAGAACAAGCAAAATAAAAAAAAAAATTTAAGGTCGACATGATGAGAACGCATATATATGCAGCGGTCCACAGAATGTATTAGGTGTTAAAGCAGTACCAACCTTGTTCTCTGAGAAGCAACAGCACACTAAACATTGATAAACTTGTTAGTTCTTCAATCTTCCAGTGCTTCTCTTGATTGGCATGTAAGTAATCAACAACATCGGCCCTGAGCAGCAGATGGTTTCCAGTGCTTCTCTTGATTGGCATGCATGTAATCAACAACATCGGCCCTGAACAGCAAATGGTGCACGATCAACAGTCCCAGGATTTTCCAACACCATATCAGCAACCATTTCGGCAGTAGCCAAAGCCTGAAAGCACTTAATAAATATTTTATATTAAGATGCAGCACCTCAAATAGAGGGCATATAATAAGCAATCCTCATGGTAGTATTACAGTTGAGGCAAGAAAACAGGATCAACTGCTGTCCAGTTTAGTTGAAAATAAAAACAAATGTAGCCAGATTAGCAGCTACATAATATAAATCTTGGATAAAGAACTACTATTTATTGATAAAGAATGCAAGTACAACATTATTACCATAGAAAGACCTCCACCTTCATGCCCAGTTGAAATTAGCACATTTGAAAAATCAGGCACAGGCCCAATCACTGGTTTTCCATCAGGCACTGATATCAGTAAAATGTCATTTTGTTAATTAAAATTGGATGAAAGTATACATTCCATATGTAAAAAAGTTATGTGAATATTTTTTTTTTCTTATTTGCAAATTTCTATGATATAGACTTACTGTAAGGGCGTAAGCCTATTCTGAGTTGTCTGTTCACAGTGAGTTCTCGAAGAGACAGCCCTCTTAATTTGGGAAAGAATTCTCCAGCTCGATTCCATATATGATCAACAATGGTTTCATCAACTTCAGTGCTGAACCCTGAAAACTCACGGCTGCTCCCTAAAAAGATGTAGAAGTGGTGATATATGAATGTGTCGACAGTGGATAAACCAAGATCTTCTCATACCAAAGCTGTGTCATAATGCTAGAAGAGAGAGAAAGAGATAGTAGAAATATATAAAGATCAGGCTAGAAGGCACACCCTTCTGCTCATGACATGCAACTAGAGGCACTAGCTAGAATCTAGTAAAATGATCTGACACACTTGTCATTCACTGCCAATATATTATGTGCAATACACAAGAACTCCATCAACAGAAATACAAAAGATAAAAGTGGGTAGCTTTTACTTTTTACTTTCTCTCACTCCTCCCTCCTTTTGGCAAAGGAAAACTGGCTATGAATACCTAAAACTTGTCAGTCATAATGAAATATTGACCTTAAGTGCCTCTTGCCATACCTAGGGAAGCATGGCGTAAACTCTCCTTCACTCATTAAATCAGGCACACTTCTTTAAATGTATCTTTTCTCATAGTTAAAGAAGAAACTAAATGTACAGAAGAAAAAATATCAGGGATCGGACTATTGACAGAGGCTAAAGTTGCAATTTGATACTGAGAAGCAAGGGTACCATAATTTTACCAAGAACAACGTTTCCAGAAGAGTCCATTGTGGCTGTCATCGAAACAGATAGGGATCTCGCTTGATCAACCAATAGTGAGGCTGAACTTGAGGTTTTCACACCTGCAGCTTGGTGATCAACATAACCTGCCTCCATTAGGCCATGATTCAATTTAAGGTTATTAAAATTATGAAGCACAAGTAAGTGACCCTGTCATGAAAATTAGATGGAAAACAGGAGTTAGTTACATGATAAAAAATGCATCACAGGAGAACCATCATCAGACTGAATATCGGGGTAAAAAAAGATATCGAAAAAGGTTTATGATATACTTGATAACCAATCTCCTCCTCTACCCCACTCAACACACAAAAAAATTAACTTCTCTTACATCAACAGACTTCAAATCCAGTAAAACTGTAAAACTATGCACTTTTAGACATGCTATTTATTTTGTACTTAAATTAATACGTGATTCAAGCCATAGGTTAGGGGAGGAAAGCAAGGAGTCAAGGAGTAAGATAGACAAAACAAAGAAGCTGAAGATCTATTTGAAAACATATCCAGGAAGAACATAAAAGAAGTGACTGGCAATGAAGAGTTGGTTCACATCATAATACCAACCTTTCGAGGCCGGACAGGGACATGTATAGCAGAATCAAAATCTTTAAAGAGGTCATGCATCAAAGATCCACTCCAACAACCAGCTGCAACAATAATGGCTTTCTTGCTGTATATGGTATTCTTGGAAGTTTGAACAGCTTCAACCTCCCCAGTGCTAGAAGATCTGAGTAGAACTGCTAATCTCAGAGTCCACAACTCTAAATATGAAAGCTATATGTTTTTGTGCATAGTACATATGTACTAAAGCAAGGATATAAATAGAATGACAATATACCTCAATAAGCTTGTCACTGGATCATGATAGAACTCTGCATATCTCCCTTTTGATGCAAAGCTTCTGTTGCCCTACATATATCAACCATAATAAAAATTTATCATATTCGCTAATGAAAGTAGAATAAACATTAGTTCCTAAACAGCAATGAAGATCAATTAGTAGAAATAATAAAGTAAATTAGACCTTTTCGATAAATGCAACAGAACGTTGAGCATCCAATTGACAGTCATCAGGAAGAAAGGCCGCCCCACCAGCTTCCCCAACTTCTAGTGCAGGTTCTTCCAGTTTTAAATCATGACTAGACAAAAAATATGCTCTTACTCCAGCTTCTGAAAACATCTTTACTTTCATTTTCAACACCTCACATTCTTCAGGGGTTCTTCCCACCAACATGCTTCCTGAACATTACAACACCAACGCTATCTTTGATCAGCCTATATGAATTCAAAATCAAACAAAATCACAAGCTAAAATAAAATAAAACGAGCTTATAGACATTTTATGGATACACATGAGAAGAGAAGATTTAAATACCAGTCTTCTTCCAGCCCAACTCCTCTAATGGATTCAAGCCTTGATCTTGAAGGCTCTCCGCGAACATCCTCCACAGTTGCTGGCTTCGCATAGTAAACTCCCATGTATCACTTTCCGGTGACTTGTGCACCATCCATATATAGCCTTGGCCTGAAACCGAAGCAAAATCCCAAGCAAAACAATTAAGAGTTCTTCTTACCAGCAATCATGCTTCAGAAATTGAAATTAACATAATCATTTTACCTGCACCAGTTGCACCAGAGCACGGGACAGCTTTATCAACGACGGCAACTGAGAGGTCCGATCCGAGAAGGAGCTGCCGAGCAATGGTCAACCCGATTATTCCAGCACCAATAATTACGACGTCGAAAGTATGCGTAGAAGCTGCGAAAACGGGTTTGAGTTGGAGCGTTTGGGCAGAGTGGTTTGATATTGAAAGAGATTTCGCGGGCAATTTGGAGCCAAAAAAGCTAGTTTTGATAGGGACAGAACGTGAATGCCAGCTTCTTGGGAGTGAAACGACGTCACGATTATGTGAACTGGCGCGTGGAGGAGAATGTAGCGACATGGAAGCCATTAGAGAGTTTTGTAGCGATGTGTAAGAATCAGCGAGCAGAGAAAGTGAAGTGAAGCGAACAGCGAGACAAGGTCCAAGTCGACTTAAACACTCTAAGCTAGTGATGATGCAGAATCGGAGTTCGGGATCGCTGTTCAGGTTAATGCTAAATTACATATTCATCCTTATAAGTGTATAGTAATTAGTACAAACGATAATATTGTGTACGTTGGTCTTTTACAGTCGCACAAGTTAACTAAAATGTCCTTGTCCTTTTATCTTATCTAATTATAATTATTCAATTGCCAAAAAAGGACAAAGGTAAAAATTCCATTAATATTCTAAAACACAACTTTTCTCTCTCAAGTTTACATAAATGCAGGAACCGGAACAAGAATTATAAACATATTTTTTTCAAAATTAGATGACCAAACAAAATTGAAGCAAAGCAGCTTTGTTCTTCATGTCATCTACACTTTCAAGCACCAGTGAAGTTCCAAACTGATGAAACCAAAGCTCACTTCACTTCAGTATACATTTCTGTCATGTTTTTAACATATAGTACTGAATAATATGTTTCTGATACTGTCATTCATGTAAAGCGAGTTTCTCATCCAAGAATTATAATGTGAGACCCCTTAGAGCTCATCTAAGTTAATCGTCCATTTGCTGCCCCAAAAAGTGTCTGATGACTTTGTTTTAGACTCAGCTTCTTCTGAAGAACTGTCTAAATCTGCCAGAGCTCTGTCTAATGAATCTGCCAAATCCGCATCCCATAAAGCCAATCTGCAAGCTCTGTAGTAGGTTCCGTAATTTGTAGCTCTTACACCTTCTGAGATCATCTCCCTTAAAGGTCCATGAATCTCTGAATTATTACTCAGGACATCCAGAAAGGATTTAGACAGACCTGGTCGCCAGAAAACAACAATGGCACAGCTCCTGTCCACAAATTTAACATCAAATTCCTCGGAAAAAATTTTATGAGACTCTTGAAGCTGGCTCTTCAGTATCCCAGCTGACACCCTATCCCTAAACCCCCACAAGAAAACCAAATCCTCACAACTCACTTTTCTTCTGTTGTTACTCCAAACTCTGAGTTCCCCACCAGTAGGTGCTTCAGGGCCAGGGGAGTACGGACTGAAAATATTTGCATAAGCTTCAAGAGCAGTAACGAAATTTTTATCACCAGATTCAACAGAACTGGGAGCAAGTTTGAGTATATAGCAAAGCTTTGCAAACATTTGGCAAATCCTCAAAACATTATACCCATGAAACTTTCCTTCATTCACCACAGCTGAAAAAGTTCCAAATCAGAGCAACAACAATCAGGTGCATTCATAGCAAATAACATGTGCTATAAGAAGCAATTTTAAGAATTTTATGGAAAGACTGATAATATATATGCATGATGTGAGAGCTAGAAACCGGTGAAGCAACTGACCTTGAAATGGAATTTCCATATCAAGTGGTGCAAAAAAACGATTCTTCAAGTAAGATATAGCCATGGGTACATTTGTCACTTTTTTAAGGGGGCTAATTTCCCCCATGAGATGGCTGACATCGATTACCTGAGGGAAAGCTACTCGCAAGGAATGCATGAATTCTTCATTGTTGGATGGTAGGGGAGCAAGGAATTTTGAATAAATGAATGCCAAATCTGCATGAAACAAAACAGAATGATTAACTTCATATGAAAAGACAAGATAAATGTGCTTATTACAAAAGATCAAAACCCTCATCATAAGAAGATACACCATTAAGGGAATTGTGGGAGACAACAGGCTTCTGTGAAGAAGAAATCAAATCGATCACCTCACGAAAGCCACGAACTTTCTTGTTATGTTCCTCTTTGAGATTTTGAAGCTCATCCTGCCAACCAAAGCATAAAAAATAGGATTGAGATGAAGATGGGTAATGGCTTATATCCAAGAATTGGGATTCACAAGCTACCTGAAGAAGGTTCCTGTCTTCTTTTGAAGAGGTCAAGACTACACGGACAGCTTGGGTTCCTCCACCCTGGGCTGGAATTATTAGAGGGACAATATCATCAGAGAATTCTTGCAACATCTGTAATCAACAAACAAATCCAAGGCATTATGCAAAAAGCAGTTTTGGTATAACACACTAATTTATGTGATAACAGCAGGGGAAAGAGAAAATATTAATAATAATTGCAACCAATAAAAGAATCTAAAATGTCTAACCTTCACATACCTTAACCACAAGTTCCATTTGCCGTTCACTGCAAACATCAATATTCATGCATGGTCTAGAATTATACACTTCAGTTCCTAATATGAGGTTTCTCAGGGATTTCACCAGAAACTCTGAAAATGGCAAATAGAGAAGACTCAATTAGGTTGAAAATATAAGAATATAAGAATAAATGAGTTAAAAACTGAATTTTCTTACCATCAATCTTGGTATCAGAATTTGTACATGCATTTTTCCAATGCTTAACACGTGATTTAGTTCTCTGAAGAAATTGTTCATCAGCTAAGGAAGTGGTGGATATAGATTCTACCAGTATATTAGCTAGTATTGGATTCCCAAACTGAACTACAGTTGCAGATTCCTGTGCTCTGGACAAATATGAAATGCCTATCAAGAGAAAGGGACCCCTTTTGAGTACATAATTTCAAATACAACTTGAAGAAATTTAGGCCACAGCATTCATCACATCTACTCAAGTTCAAGCAGATAGTTTTAGAATTTACATCTTAGAAGCTGACAGAAAGAAAATGAGAAGCAGTTGTAGTTCTAACACAGAGAAGAAAACATTATCCGCATATTAGGTAGGATGAGTCCAGTAACAACCGCAGTATATTTCCTATCATAACGCCTCTAATCTCAAAAGTGACATGACAAAAAGCATGAACTGAGCTTATTGGCCTAATAAATCAGGTTAACTGTTTATATAAAAAGGAAGCTTTGTTTTTGGGAGAAGACAAAATTATCAAGGAACTTATCTAATGTTGATACAAAAACACAAACATATCCAAAACAATAGCAGAAACTATCAACATTCAACAATTTAATAAGCATCAAAAGCATAGGAATGGAACAAAACAGTTACAGTTAATTACAACTATGATAAGAAAAAGAAAAAACCAGAAGAAAGAAGTTAAGATTTGCAACCTTTAATTGGTGATAGCACAAGCAATATTTTTAGTTTTGTCTATATCTGTTCTTAAACAATGCTACATTATCATGAGAAGTTAAATTAAGATATTACAAAGGGAAAATAAAAGAAAATAAATGTATCAAAAAATCCACAGAAACAACATTCTATTGACCATTTTTTACCCTCCTGAACAAAAGTTGATCAATCAAATGGCGGACATTTACACTACTTCACTAAAGCTTCCTCTATTGGCTAAGTTCTATGAACACGTATCACTATATGCTTTAATTAAACCAGTATCCAAAATTAAATATAAAACATTTCTAAGAGTACAGAGGTTGAATACCGACATACCATCATATATACAAGCATTAAAATCAAAACCTTCTCGAGCCATGGAAGTCAAGTAAGAAGTTTGACAAGAAAAACTGTAAGATGGCATCCCTATCTTTAATTCGTCCCTAGGGAACAAGTGAAAGTTGTATCTGCGCCAAAAACAATAAATTTATGTCACCCATTGGGTTAGATACAAAAATGATACTTATGCTTTTTTTTTTTTCTCAGCAACAAATATAAATACTCACGGATAGGCAGTGATTTTTGAAGCCCTGACTGTGAAAGGGCAAACAGCGAACTGAAGAACCTGGAAGCGTTCGGCCACGTATTTGGCTTTCAAGTAAGCAGTATCGACAGTGTCGAAAGGGGAAACGCGGTGCCATGGGGAAGAAAAGGAGCCGGTGTTCTGCAAAGAGATGGCTATGAAATCAGAAGTAGATATGTGAGACTTGATTTCTTCAAGGGAATCACTAAAATTAGACTTAGTAACTTGCTTGACAATCCATTGCCGGTTAGTTGGGTAGTTCTCGGAGGAGGGTAGAGTGGAGAAGAGGCGACTTCGAATTCGAAGCCATGGAGGCAGAGAAACCATTTTTCTGCAACTGGCTCAGGCTGCTCTTTGGACTTGGAGGATGGTCATGTACAAATTCGGGTAAACCCGAGTAAACCGAACTATAATCAGATGATGAATAAGAGCTCCAATATACATGTATGTTGTAAACTTCTTTTATCGGTCGGTCGGTCCAACCCAAGAAAAAAAATACAATTTCGAGTTAAACAAGGCGGAATTTAACCACTTAACCCGCAAAGCAATTTCTCGATTTTCCTCCCTCGTCCCTCCGTAATAACCCTAATTTTCTCGATTCCCTTTCTTCCCAGCCGATCTCCATATTCATCTCCTTCAACCGGACTGGAAGTCGCTTCCTAAGGGCTCACTCAAGCTCCAATTATTCTTTGTTGAACTCTTATTTGGCTCTATTAAATATTCTTCTCTTCATCAACATTGATTTAATCTCAATCTGCGGTAATTTTTATTTCAATTCCTTCTATATTGTCTCTATTGTGTGTCTGATGAATTCAAATTATATTGCTTACTTGAATCTTGTTAAGAATCTTACACCTGCTTTAGTGCTGCAGACGTAATGAAATTGTATAGTCAAAAGAGTGAATAAAACCTGATTTTTTCATTGGGCAATGTTGTTTTGAAATTGTATCAAAAACTGATAAATTTTTTTCCTCATTTTGTGGTTGAATAAAATGTCAGGGTAAAATGACAGTTTTGAAAAGGTACGTGCTGCGGATGTTTATATCATTGAAATACATAACAGCAAACGTTGTAGACAGAAACAACGGAAGGATAGTTGCAACGGCATCCACAGTTGAACATTCAATCAAGAAAACTCTCGAGTGTGGTCGGACCTGTAATGCAAAAGCAGCAGCAGTTGTTGGAGAGGTATTGGCTATGAGACTCCGAGTAGAGGGCCTTGATAAGGGAGACGGAAGAGGAATTCATGTGGACGCAAACAAAGAGGTTGAGAAGAAAGGTTTCAAAAACCAAACTAAGATTTGGGCAATCATTAACGCCCTCAAAAACAACAATGTTAAAGTTATTCTGGATGATAATCATGGATAATTCTCCTAGATTCCAAATTTTCTAATAAGTAGATATGAATTAGTCTGGCAAAAAAGAAAAAAAAAATGATATGAGTTAGCGGAGGTGTAAATGGGAGTGTGTCTAGAGGTTGAAGAAGATGAAATATTTTGTAATTTGTATAATTGTAAAACAGTCCATGACTGTTAAATTAGTTTTATTAAAGGTTTATCTTCTTTCAAAAATTTTCAATTATGCCATCAAAATTATTAATCAATAATGTAATTAATTGAATTATTTATAAGAAAGTTGATTTTAGGGTGAAATGTGAAACATTCAAAAAAAATTTTAGGAAACAACTTGGCCAAGTTCGTTGGTCGTTAACGGCCACCTATATACACCGGCCGGCAACACATCACATATAAATAATTTATTGAATAATGTATAAATAAAACGTATAGTTTAAATATAATACAATCCAATAAGATAATATATTTTAAATTGATTTTCCGGCAAGGAAACGGGAGTAAAAATCCAAGGCCTCTTTGGGTTTGTACTCCGGAACGGTATGTCCAGCCCCCTGCCCCCCAATCACAAACACAATCAATCAAATTAAAAAAATTAAAAATTAAGCATAATCAAAATGTTCATCACAATTGTGAGGTGTATATATTACCTTAATGGTTAAAAAGGTTAGGTTGTTGGCATACCCTTGTACATACCTGCAAGAATAATCAATAAACAAAGCATTTTGTTAGTGTTTCCAAGAAGATTGTAGTTTTAAAAACCAAAGGGTTTGAAGTGGGGATTTTGGTTAAAAAGTACCCAGCAACTTGTCCTCGGGAAGTCCATGGTCTCCATTCATCCACTATTTCATATCCCAGTGATCTTGTCCAAGCTTCACTTCCAGTGTATGGAACACACATATCATGATCCCCACTATCATAAAAGTTTTACCAACTTCCTTTAGTGTCCACAATCTTATGTTGTAAAGCAGAGACATATAACAAAAAGGAATAAAAGAAACAAACTTCTGCAGATTGGAAATGTACCTGAAAATGAGTGCTCGATAGCCTCTTAAAGTTAAGTTCCTGTGGAATTTGATCATGCTCCCAGAATCATGGTTAAAGTTGATTCTACTAGTACACAATTCCCAAGCACCAGCTACACTTGCCTGTTTTGATTGTAAGTTTTGTAAGTTTCTGTTTACAGTGAAAGAATTTGAGTAAAGTATATAGTAATTTAATTTTACCCCATCAGCATGGATTGCTTTCCTTACTGCTGCATTGTTCAGCCATGCGGTAGCAACTGTATCATCCTAACAGTTTATATTCCACCCAAACCAAAATACACAAATTAAGGATCGTATTTGGACAAAATATTTGAGGTTTCCAAACAAATATAAATTGGGTCTAATGACTTACAGTGCATGGAACACTGCCACTGTTGAGGAGCTCTGGCCAAGTTGGAACAATCCCATCTCTTACAGGAGCTCTAAGCGGCCAGGCGCGACCAAACAACCGTTTTCTCACAGGAAAAGGCCTATCCGTCGTTCCTAATTCCCGGAAGCTAGAAGGTAATCTGATCTTACTATCTGTAACCTCTTTTAGTTTAGTGTCATAATAGCATGGTTCTAGAATGTCATATATATTTAGACCTTCAATGTCCTGTAATTCATAAAATTCTTATGTAAAGAACAGAACACATAACAGCCTTAATACGATATTTCCCGGAAGTCATGATTTAGATGTTATGTTACCTCATTAACCTTGTTCAGCTGGTTTTCACAAGCCTCGTTATCTGGTTCATAGTAATTTCCCTTACATTCCTTGGTTACTGTCTGCAGAATGCAACTTACATTACACATGCTATCTCAGCAACATATACTCTAACAATACTGAACACATAGGGAAATCTAACCAAAAACAACTCATCGGAGATCAATCCCATCCCGTGTGCGAAAGGAACAAGTGCATTGCCATCATAAACATCGTCAGCAACTCCATTTCCAACCAGATATCCCTGCATCAAAATAAAATGACCCATATATATAGCAACCATATGTTTTAACTTCAAGGAAAAAGGCTTCTATATTACATTGTACATACTTTGAAATTTAAGGTGGGATTAACATCAGCATCAAGTCCTGTTAAATATCAAAACCAAAACAAAATATTTAAGTTTGTTCCATCTGCATGAAACTCAAAAAATAAGAAATTACCTTTCACTACTTCATAAGAAAGAGTTGGCACATAAACTCCAGCATATGATTCTCCAGCAATGAAAAATGGATTGGGAAGGAACTCCGGGTATAGTTGAAACCACTGGATGCAACGTATCAAATTGATGAGATTCAAATATAATTTACAAAGGAAAATGAGAAACAGATATAAATAGATCAAAATTTTCAATTATTTATACCTTAAGGAGAAATGTATGTGAATCCAAAGCAGTCTTTATATCTCCAGTGTTGTAATCAGTTTTATTATTAGAATAAGAGAACCCAACTCCAGCAGGGGAATCTAAATATAAAATGTTGGAAACCTGTAAAGCAAATATAATATTAAAGATGTGATCATGTTCAGTGAAAATCTATCTCAGAAAGCAGAAGGAATTTGCATGATCTAATTATACAAAATGTAAGCATTCCTTGTAGGAGAATCAAGCGAACCTTAGACCAGCTGTATGGATTAAGATGCAATACGGGCAGATCTCCATCTGCTTTCCCACCTTCAAAATTGAAAGGACCTGCATTGCATCAAAAGCTATCTTATTAACATTGTATCTAGTAACAGCTTTTCAAGTAACTTTTTAGCATTTCAACTAGTAAAAATACTAAACGCACAAAAATTTTTGTAGAGCTAAAAGTGAAACGAGTTTTAGCCGTTCGAGGGTGTTTTATAAAAGACTAAAGGCACTCAAACAGGCAAAAATTTCGAACAGAAGAGACCCTAAATTTACACAAATCTGTCAAACTAACTCCCAAAAAGAAATACCAACAACCGGAATCAATGAATCATCAATTCAATATGTATACCACAAATTCGGAACAAAGTATAAAAATCCAAAATGGTGAGCTCATCAAAATAACTGCCTAGAATTGACAAAAATTTCTAATTATAGAAATCACACCATTGTTGAAAATTTAAATAAGCCTAGATAAAAAGGTTAAAACTGATAAAGTAAAAGCAGAGCAACTCTGCAATAGCATGCAAAATTATGAAATTGGAATGGCAGTAGTAGTAGTATAATTAGAGAAGAAAAACATGAGCAGAATGATACCATGCTCATATACAAATCCATCAAAGCTAGAACATCCAGGTCCACCATTCAGCCAAAGAACAACAGGATCCTTTGATGGGGTTCCTTCAGATTCAACAAAGTAATAAAACAATTTCCTACCATGGCTTTCATCAACCGTTACATACCTTCAAAAAGTAAATAAAAAAGTAAGAATTTCTCAAAATAGGTAAAAAAATAATATAAAAAAGCATCAAAACTTCATTAAAAAAATACCCAGAATAGTGTTTAGAAGGAAAAGTTCCATTGAAGCCAGGGACTTGAGTCACAAGAGCAGACTGAGGAGCAGAGTGAGCAAACAGGGGAAAGCTTAATAGCAAGAAAAATAAAAAACAATAGAATATGGGTATTGTATTAAGCTTATCCATCAGTACAAAAATGAACAGAAAAATTAAAAAGAAGGAATTTTTATAAAGATCATACAGTACTATTGTGATAAATGATAGCATTTATAGTAAAAATGGAAGGTGCAGGTTGTTTGGAGTATGGGAAATTTAGCTTACAAGTAAAGAGTAAAGAAAGAAAGAAAGAAAGAGACATAGTAAATGGTCATTAGCAATGCACGTGGTCTAACAGCAGAGGCATGGAATTGAAATTGGCCAACAAAAGAGGAGAAAGTGGGGTCCTTCTTCTGCCTGTTTAATTTTTTGTTACTTCACAGCTTACAGTTTCTTTACTCTTTTCCTTCCATTAATAATGCTGTTAATGCAATTGCAGTTTTCAACTAGTTATTAATGTCAGCAATTAGAATGGATTGTTAGTTATAATTTTATTTAGTTATAGATTGCTTGTGGTTTTAGGTGTTTTGATTACTCAAACTTCTATTCCCTTAAAAGCTGAGGTGTTTGTTTTTAGAAAACTCACACAATTCTTGATTGTCGCTTTCTTACAGAATATTTAAACAAATTTTATGACAAATACTTGAATTTTGGGTATTTTTAGTTGAGAGATTTGATAAGGAATATTATAGTAGTATTAAAAATAATTGGGAACAGAACAAAATTCATTTCCACAAAAGTTGGAGGAAAGTTTTTTAGGTTTATTTAACAAAACAAATTTTATAATTAAAGAATGGGTAATGGTACCAAATAGCATATTATTTCTTTGAAAAAAATCAAATAGCACATATTTATAAAAATTAAAAAAATAGCACATTTTATTGTTTATAGTCTAAATTGCCCTTTATTTTAATATATCATATTTTATTCTTCCTTTCCTTTTCACTCCTTCTTTCCCGTTATCTTCTTCTCATTCTCCTTCTCTTTCGTCGTTGTCGTTGTCTTCTTCTTCTTTTTCTCGTTATCTTCTTCTCATCCTCCTTCTCTTTCATCTTCTTCTTCTTCTTCTTCTTCTTCTTCTTCTTCTTCTTCTTCTTCTTCTTCTTCTTCTTCTTCTTCTTCTTCTTCTTCTTCTTCTTCTTCTTCTTCTTCTTCTGTTAATATTTGTAACAGTAAGAGAGAGAGGGACAGAGAAAAATCAGATTGAATACAAAAGCAAAAGACGAAAGAAGAGAAAGAGAAAAAGGAAAGTGACAGAGGCAGCAGAGGAATCCAAGAGAAAGAAGAAGAAAAGAGAAACAATGGGAATCAAAAGTTATAATAGAAGATTTAAAATTCTAGGGTTTTGGATTTTTCCCATTCTTCTGTGTGAATTTTTTTTAGAGTTAATTGCTTGTTTCTGTAAGGATAATTTCATCCTTCTTATTGTTGTCGTTAATGACTTGTAAATGATGTTGTTGGTTTTTGCATTGCTGTTCTAAGTAATAATTCAAAACTGTTTGTTATCAAAATCTGTTGCAAAAATCTGTTTGTTAGTATATATAACAGTATATATAGACTATATATACTGATATATATACCACAAAAATAACACATAACCTAATATATATGAATCATATATATTATTATATATACTCCAGACAAATCATAGCATATGACCTGATGTTGTTGGATTTTGCGTTGTTATTCTAAGCAATGATTCAAAACTGCTTGCAATCAAAATCTGTTATAAAATTCTGTTTATTGATATATATGACAGTATATATAGACTATATATACTGATATATATATACCACAAAAATCACATTTAACCTAGTATATATGAATTATATATACTATTATATATACTCCAACTAATCATAGCATATGGCCTTCACAAATAGGCATACATTATTCATACATAGTTTTTATAACAGTATATATGATCTATATATACTGTCATATATACTCTTCATTTGTTGGTATATATGACAGTATATATATATAAATAACATATTACCCAGCATATATTAAACCACATATACTATATATACTCCATAAATTATAGCAATGAATTTTACAAATTATAATACATACTCGAGTATATATAGTCTATATATACTAGTATATTTATTTGAGTATATATAGTCTATATATACTTGTATATATACCTCGAGTATATATGTATATATATACCCAAAGTATATATATTCTATATATTACTTGTATATATACCAGGTGCAATTTTGGATTTTTTATAAAAAATATGCTATTTTTTTAATTTTTAGAAATATGTACTATTCTTTTAATTTCACTATAAAATTTATGTTATTTCTTTAAAGCTCCCTTAAAGGTATTCATCTTACTAAATATTTTATATTTTTTGTAGCCATCAAGATTTCTCTGTACGAGAAAATAATAGTTTCTTGTAAAAAGAGATGTTAATTCTAGTTTCTTGTGACATAAGAAAACCATATCCAATAAATAAATATAAAAAAATGCAAGAAATTCTACTTGCGTATGGAATTGCAACCTGGAACATCCACCATCGTTATTGCTTACAAATAATTTATTATTATTTTTTTAACAGATTACAAATAAATGAATGATTATGTCATTTTCAATTTGCATAATTTCCTTGGGAGTTGAAATTAAAGATTAAAATTATGATAATATATAAAAAGAAGATTAACGTAAGAGCTTGAAATATGGGAAATGGGAAAAAGAAAATCAGATAAAGAGCACCATTTCTGTTATCTTTAGCTTTAGCGTATGTGTAAAGATGTAGACAAAAAGCATAAGGAAAAAAGAAATGCGAAATGGAATTTGTTATCAGCATCCACTTCCAAGACCATATTCACTAATCAGACAAAACTCCTTTTTTAAAATTAAAAAAAAAAAAATCATTATTTTTTACAAACGGCTGTATCGCCAATAATTTCATTCCATTTTAACATGTGTTTGTGAGTTGTGAGGGACTGTGAACCACATCTGTTTGCAAGCAACCATTCACTTGAATACCATTAATAATACAAATTATACAAATCAACATGCATGTCAATACTATGATACAAACAAGACTTTCATCCAATTTTAATCGTATTGTTACATTTTCTGGATAATCAATCCGTTTCCCTTGCTTTTACAGACTTGCATACAAGGCTGTGAAAATCCCAATGAGAATCGTTCTTCTCACTCTTGCAAGTGATGCTGCATTCGAAAACTTGAACCTCTGAGCTTGGTCTCTGCAAAAAATGATGAAATGAAGGAATAGAACATTATGATGAATTCATGCGGATAAGGAATTTGTTGTGAGAATTTGTTCTTATCCCCAATAGTTGCATGATTCCATATATTGTAACTGCTAAGATTCATAAACTTCATGACTATGTTGGGACTTCAGCTCTGAAAAATTGATTACTTTTTTATATGCAATTCAATATGTCAACTAAATTATTAAGCACAGTTTCGCTCATGAGATCTTACTTCTGTAAGGAAGATAACAGGCCGCAATATATGGAATTATCAGGCAAAGAAACTTCAGATGTATCAATCTCTGGATTTACAGCGCTGAGATAAACCTCCTGCCCCAGATACCAAGTGTTGAGATTCTGTGTGCGGAGATTCCAAATGCCAGCATTATCAAGAGAAACTAAGATAGCAGTCCAAGCTCCAGGAAAGACCTGTACGAAACAAGGATAATCAATTTTATAATAAAAAAAAAAGTGCCTAAAATCCTCTTCTTTTTATTTTTTGTCTCAATCAAAATTCATAACGATATAGAAATCTTGATGCTCATAGAAAGCTAGAAAGGGAAGCAATAATTTGTAACTCCAGTCTGCAAGAACAATAGACAATAATAGGTCTACCAATTTTGGGAGCATAACACTTTTCCTTCTGATTTCCTTCGGACAAGACTAGGGTTAAAGGCCTAAATAGAAATCTTTCAACAGAGCACATGTTATCCATCCACTTGGGATCAGAAATTATGATAATTAATGCAACCATTATGTGCCTCTCAGTCAAATGTACTAATATAATTATTAGATTCTGAAGAAAATGGGTGATTCCCAATTTCTAGTATGTCCCGCTTGTTAGGTTCTTATATTTATTAGTTTCTTTCACCAGTTTAATATCCATACAGCATAAAATCTTAGCTTATTTCTTAGAACAGAACTGTAGATTGCTTTATATATATAGTTCTCCTTTACTGCATATAGAAAACCATGTGGAGTGACATTACTCAATGAAGTACCTGTATAGTGGAGCGAGCAACACCATCCCATTTGTTATATGTACCTCTGCTATTCTCTGTCCACACTCCAAAATCCATACTAGAAAGCAGAACAAGAAAATAAAAATGATTTGCTAAGTTCTTTATATATTGCTAAGGACAGCAGATAACAAGCATATCAAAACTAAAATCTCACCCCACAACAAAGAATGCGTAGCCATCCAAATGATAGCTTTGGACGGTGGTATCATTGTTCTGAAAAATTATTTCCATAAAACCTTTGAAAGTGCCATTGATCAGAGATGTATCGACTTTGGGACGTCTACTCGTTGGTCTATTAGGAAAGTCAAGCTTGTAGACACCAGAAATGTTGTACTGCTGAGCAAGCTTCAAGGGTGTTGATGGTGGTAGGTATGAGATACCATTAAGGGTCGTACGCCACTTTCCATCTATAAGCTCTGCAGGTCTATTCAGAATCACATAAACATCTGTCACAGTAATATCACCATATTTGAAAGATCCCTGTGGATTTGGCCGAGCAGCACCCGCTGAGACATTCCATCTGAAAATGCACAAACACATCAAAACTCTGTTAACGATGAGTCCCAAGAGTAAGAAAACTGAACACTTATTTGCACATGAAAATAAATTCAATTATTTGCATATGAAAAAATTCAAGGAAATTAAACTATATATGAAAACTAAGAATTGTCCAAATGGTGTTAATGTTCTATCAATTCTCCCTGTTTGTAAAACTTGTAACAAAAAATATTAAAAGCTATAATGATCCCAGGTTATAAAGCAATTAATTAGCATTAAGATTATGGAGTAAAGCAGTATTTAACAACTCAAGACGATTGAGGTTAAAAACCTCTTCAACTAATCCAGAGATGCATACTTAACTACAACCTTATGGATCTTGCTTGATTCATTGAGAAATATGTATCGAATTCATTAGGAGGAACAGGGAGAGGACCTGAAGCAGGTCCCTGAGAATTGGAGTAGTGCAAGATAGCAACTCCTGCTGCTTTAGTCCACAAAGATGAATTTACATATCGAGGACTAGCAACAATGTAATAATCACTGGTGGCATTTTGATCCATCGTAACCAAGAATGAATATGACTGGCCCACATGAATGTCCATGTTTTCATAGTTCTGCTGAACAGTGTACGAGCCTTCAGTCTCCACAAGCAGTAAGTTATGGTTCTGTATTCTGAAATTCAAGCTCGTTGAGATACCAACATTGTGCACCCGAAAGCGATATGTCTTTCCTGTTCAAGATTTAACAACGCATCTGACTATTTCAAAAGGGCAGGAAATCAAGTATAGAAAATTTGCTTTTTAGAGCACATGAAACTCAAAAGTCAAACCCAAACCAATAGACATGTCCTCAGCTGGTTCAAAATTACATAGCAAAAAACTTGAGAATGAAAAATCATTGTTATTTAACTGGGAATTATCCGTAGAAGCTATGGAGTTTGGACCCTATATTTTGGACATTATTTGATGGACAAGCAAAAGTTATAGATGTCAGGATACAATTGTATCAAACACTCTGCAAGACAGTTAGGAAATTCCAAGACTGCAGCCAATAACAAATTAAATACCCCACATTGTTCTATACAAAGCAAATACAAATGAGAACCTTCTTTCAGAGTAGAGGCAAAGATGGAAGATATCAAAGTTGCATCCGTTATACTTTCAATGGTTGGTGATTATTCTGAGAATGTAAATTGCTACCAATTAACAGTAAAAATAAATGGCATGTAATCCCTAGTGACAGAAACTTTTTGAAACATACTAAGCTACCTATTTGAAATTTTTCAGAAGAACTCAAATCACAATTACAAATTCCATTTCCTCGAAGCAGGATTCAGGTACCAGAAACAGCAATAATATCAAACTGATCATTGGAGATACATCTTGAACACTTACCAGGATCAACATTTATAATCTGATAAGTAATGCCGCCTCCGACAAGAGCCTCATCATATCTGTAAGGTCCATATCCATTAATAAGGATACCATCAGGAAGTCCTAGGTCATTTTCTTTTTCAACATGCTTCCTTAGTTCCTGTTTCCAAATAAATATTAAAGTGCATGAACTAACTAATTTACCTAGCATTAACCAGAAGCATAAGACAGATTCAACTAGTCAAATAGCATCTTTACTGACCTTATGACTCTTAGTATACCAGTCACTGATGAAAATAGTAAAATCTCCATCGGGCACAGGAAATGGCAGTGGAATGACATCTCTATTGTTTATAGTGATTCCTCCATAACCACCTGCTGCTCTTTGGAAATTAAGAGAAGGGAAGTAGAAAAAACTCCCTATCTGATCTTTGACCTGAAACTGATATGTCCAGTTCCATCCAGCCGGAATTGGACAGTTTGTGCCCGAAACTCCGTCCTGCCAGGAGTTTTTCCTATGTTGTATGCCATTCCTAAACAGAAGGGACTACTAACTTTAGAATTACTAATGTCTCCAACACCATAATTTTGTTCTAACTTTCAAGTATAATAAACATATAGAACCAGTATCGTTATAGTACCATGTGAGAAGCAATGGTTCATCAAGTTCATTCTTCACATTGACAATTACGTTCCAATTTGTAGTGACATTAAGAAATGGCCCAGGAAACTCGCCATTAATACCAATCACCTGGAAAATTGGATACAAGTAGTAACAGTAAGCAACCCAAATCACTTTCCCACCATATTCTATGAAAGCAAAATAAAACAACAAAGTGGGAAAACAAAAAGAGAGAAAACCCTCAATTAAAAAAAGCAAAGTTTCAAATTGATAGAGAGACATTGCTACCAATTCAACTCCAAAATTAGATAGCATTGCGAAATATTGAAAGAAAGGAAAAAGGGCATAATTGAACAATTTAGAGAAGGAAAGAAAAGTAACCTGTTGTTTAACTCCAAGAGGGTATCCACTAAGATAAGAGACGGTCCAACCGAAGTAAACATAAGGGTCCTCTGCTAAAGAAGCGGTGAGTAGAAAAGCAAGTACGAAGAAGAAGATACAGGCAGCGGAGGACATAGTATTCTTCGATGTAGTAGTGGTAGCTTTGGTTTGTAAGAAAGGGAGGAAGGAGCCAAAAGAGGCGCTTGGGATTCTGAAAGAAGACCATGTTTGTTCTGCAGACAGCTAGAGGTTTGTGTTCTGTGTCGCTGGAGCTGCCACTGCTAGTAAAGGAAGGGACCCACTCTTCTCTTTCGCCGCTTTCGTCGTCTTCTTTCAACATGTGGGTCCTAAAGGGAATGCAAAGTTTGACCACCACCAACATCTGACGTTCTCCAATCTTGTCAAACCCAGGGGAAAAGATAGTCATAGAAATAGCAAAGGATTTTAAAATTTTAATTAGGGTCCAGCTCTGCAAATTTTTTACTAATTTGTTTCAAGTCTTTTTGTTTTTTTTTTTAAAAAAAATTAAATATATTTATGGATACTTGTATTTTTTAAATTATTAATGGTAAAATTACGCTTTTTTTTTTAAAAAATTAATTGTTTTGTTTTAACTCTGTATTTTAAAAAAAAAATTATATTATTTAATTATATTTTATTTGAATTGTTTATTTGTATTGATTACAAGTATGATATTAGTTTTAATTGAGATAACATCAATATGCCGAAAAAATTCAAAAATCAATCAATTGATCGAACGATATATTTAAACATTTTTAGTAAATAATGTTAAAATAGACTTTTTATCTTTTTATTTCATGTATAGATTTTTTTCTTTATTGAAATTATATTTTTATATTTTTTAAAAAACAGAGAAGCTAGTGTTGTTAAGAATTTAAAGAGGGTAAGGAGCATATTCATAAGCTGCTTTAGCAAGCACATAAACCAACTTGTTAGATTGTCTCCTAATCTAATTTAAAAAACAAATTCAACTGTGCTCCAATATGACATTAGACAATCTATTTCAACAATGATAAACGACAATTCGTGGTTTTTTATCCATAATAACGCCTCTCTCAAGGAAATTGCTTCCACCACCTTTGTATCAACAATATTAGTTTGAAAGCCCTCACATACTGCCTGTTATAGCCCATTAACAAGTTTTGACCCAAAAAAAAAAATTAACATAGTTATGCAACACATGGGATGGGAATTGAAGGGTCTCAAACTCGGGCAATTGGGCTACTACCCATCCCCACATTTTCCCAATTTATTTTTCGGAAAATATCATAAGTACTCTACTTTTTTAACTAAAAAAATTAAAATATACAATTTTATACTTTTACCTCAAAAGAATCACTTAAGTCTGCTAACAGGTCTACATCTCACCATATGACTTTGATGATTATGAATTTATCTTGGAATACAAACACTAATGGAAGTAACGGCAAAAGAAGAAGGAAGGGATCCAATTTCCGCTTTATTTGAGATGAAGATTGGCGGCAACTTAGTGACTCGATGCTTTACTAATTTTGTAGCCCAAACTCTTAACTTTGTTCTATTGTGATAGCCATCTTTCTTCTTTATTTTGTACCACCATCATCTCTTCATCTGTTGAGCGGTAGGGCTTTGCATCCAAAGAGTTTTGCATCACCTCTTCATTTTCCTTTTTTATCTTTTGATTTGAACTAATACATAATCATTTCTATGTTTTGATCAAACTTCAAATTTCTATTCTAATTTAGTATCTCTTTGGACATTATAGTTTTGTATAAGGAGTAGAAATCAAAATATTATTGTTGAGATGGATGATGATTAGATTGGCAATAGTGTGTGATAGTTTTAAGCTCTATGTTAAATTTGAAGTTTAACTTATAAAATTTTTTTAATTTTGTTAATAATTGAGTTTGGCTAAGGAGACTAGGGTTTTGTATTGCAGAGAACTTGCTTCCCAATTGTTGATTTGTTGCTGAATGGATTGCTGTGAGTAAATGGGCAAAGGATAGTTGCGGGTTTGGTAAAAAGTATAACTTTTTACATTATTTATGAATGTACTTATGAACAAAATTATGAGTTTGTTGAATTGTCTAAAAGTGAGGCAAAAATTAGAAGAAAATATCTACCCTTGTATAAAGTTAGAGAAGAATGCATATTTACCACATATGTGCATGTATGGTAACTTTGTTTATGTTTTGTTGTTTATACTTTATCTATTTTTTGTTTATCCTGTTTATATTTTGTTTATTTTTAATTTATGTTATGATATCTGTAAATTCTTGCTTCATCTTTAACTATAAATTCTTGTTTATCATGTTTCTATGGATTTGTTGTTTGATTTGAGAAATTAAATTGGATTTTATTGATCTGCTTGTTTTTTTTTTTTAAGTTTTTTATGATCTTTAATAATATGTTGTTATATTTTGTTTATACCATCCAACTTTTAGTTACACACTAATATTATAAATTTTAATTAAAAATATTAATTTTTTTTAAAAAAATTAATTATAATATTATGTTTATAAAATGTTTATGTTATGTTTATATTTTGTTTATAGATAATTTAGTAAGTAAATATTAAAAAGTGGCTATAGTTTGAGAATAATTTCCTAAAAACTTGTATGCTAATGCTAGTTTTTTAGCTACTCTACACTTTTTATGTCTAAGCTCCTTTATTATTTGTATGTTTGTGAAGGGATATTATTTACAACCAACGTTGGGCTAAAGTTTTGGAGTTGGAAAATGGGTTAGGATCTCAGTTAGTTAAATAAGTTACTTCATTTTAAATAGAGTTTGGAAATTTCGTGTTTAATTTGGTATTCAAATTTTAAAAAGTCAAATAAACAGCGAAAACACCTCAGATTTATAAAAAATAAACAATATAGTTTTGCTTTTAAAAATTTGGCATTTTTATATTTATTTTATGAATACTTGTAAATTTGAATATGTAATTTTATAAAAATAATAAATAAAAAATCATTAATTTAATAAAAATATTATTCATAAAGATTAAATATTCATGACGTAATAACATAAATCTTCTTACAATCATAATTTATAAGATAAGTTCATTCATCAAAAAATACAAAATCAAGTGAACATATACAAACTTAAAATGAAATAACATTAATGACATCCATTAAAAGTTTATAGCAAGCTATATGATTAGACATAAATAATTAAATTGTTTATGTGCCTCCACAATATCAGCACCAACATGACTAATCTTCATATTATTCTAACTTTTTTTTTTAAAATTATTTAACATCATCAAATTAATAATTACATAAACCAAAGTTGCAAGCATTTCAAAAAACCATCAACTATTCTTTTTAGTTTGAGTTGTTTTAAATGAGTTTGCATAAAATATTTTTCATCTTTTTATACGGTAAAATACAGTATGACGTTTTTAAAATGTATTTAATTTGTTTTCCTAAAGTATTTTATCGTTTTAAATTGTCTAAAAAGTTTAATACATATTAGTAAGTTTTAAACGGAAAAAATGGTGAAACTGTTTAAATACTTGTTTAAAATGACAATTTGCTAATAGAGGTTAGACTAATAAAATTAAATTTATTTTTTATATAAACAGTTGTTTAAGAAATAAATAAAAAAAAAAGCAAAAAACAAGCATCTTGTAAAAAATTAAACTTATAAGATTAAGAAAAGGGAAAAATGAAAGCACAACGCCATTGAAGTCAAGGAAGATATAGACAACCAAAAAGTCAGAATATAGCCAACAATCAACCAAACACATCACCGCCACCACCACCTGAAGCAGAATACCAAAAGCTCGACAGTAGACCCTCGAAAACCCCATATCATTGTCGATTTGAGCATAACAAAAGAAGAAGAGAAGCCATCGCGATTTTCATCCCACTACTGTTGTTTCCATCTCAAAAGAGAAATCAGTCAGAAATTCAAAAAGAAAAAGAGTGCAATTCGACGAAAGTGTTTGTGTTGAGCTATTGATACATATTTTGGTGTTTTCAATAGGAATATGGTCGGAATCATGAAGTAGCTATTTTAAATATCTCACCGGAAAAACATGCTCGCTATAATGAGTGCTGGTACGCCACCAAAAAAATTCATGGTGCCATATACTTGATGTATACTTTTATATATCTTATGTAAACGGTATACAGAAATAACATTTTGGGAATTATTTTCAATTTTTTTCCATTACCATGTTTATATATTGAAGCCCGTGCTTTTTTTTAATGAAATATAAATTTATATTAATTAATAGTAAGTTAAATTGACAATTATATTTTTACTTGAAAAGTAAAAAATATGATAATAAAAAATTAAAACTTCTTATTTATGGATATTTACATATATTTATAAAAAAATTAATTTTTAAAGTAAAAAACAAATCCTTTTTAATACTGAATAATAAAATAAGATCTTAGTAATAATTTTTAAAACTTTCAAAAACTGATAAAATTTAAAACACACTATTAAGTATATTGATTTTCTTACTATTATATTCTATCAATAAAAAATTAATATTTATACTTAAAATATAAGATTTTAGAAAAAAAACTAAAATTTTTTATTGTATTTCGAATAATATAAATTAAATAAAATAGTATAAATAAATTGAAAAAAAAGAGAAAAGATCATAGATCAATATACATCTGAAAATCAAAAATTAAATTGAAACGAATCACCGCCGATCGCTAATAAAAAATAGTAAGTACTTTTTAATCCACAGTCATTCAAAATAGATAAATAGATATGGCTAGGAAGCCTAAGCTTTTTGAAGTAATTCAAACAATAAAAATAGATAAAAGGAAGCTTAAGCTTTTTGAAGTATGATATAATTATATTATTGTTAAATTTTTAATGGAATTATAGGTTTTCCGTTTTATATTTTGTAAAAAGATGAAATATAAACAAAAAATCATTAAAATTTTTAAATTATGAAAAGGATGATACTTCTTTCATTGTAGACAACGACTTCTCTTTAATTTGCAACGATCACACGATTTTAGTGATATCAAACGGTAATTTTGCAATACTAGTAACTCCCAAGGACCAAATCTCTTTACATTTTTCGAATACTTGTAAATCACCTCGGCCAATTTATGTTTATTGTTGTTGTTTAGTGAATTTGAAATGAAGAATTGGATATTTTACAAAAGAGAAAAGGAATCACATTCTCAAATATATGCCAATATTGTCTCTATCATTTATGCAATTTGATTTTTGATTTATAAGTTTAATGCTTGAAAACAACATCTAGTGGTAGTAGAAAATGAAAGGAGCTTAAGAACTCTATTTTTTTTCACACATTTGGCCACAATCCATTATGAAGTGGCCTCCATCTATTCCTTTTCTTCAAATAAATTATAATTTTCACATTTTCTTCCTTTGGAAACTAAATAAAAATATGAACATGATTACGTATATTTTTCTATATTAGATTGGTAAATATAAATCATAAAAAGACATTTAACTAATATTTCAAACTTGTTATTATAGATTATAAACTAATTTTAGACTATTTATGTTTTTATTTTATATCAAAAAGACAGTCAAGTAGTCAACGCATGATAAATGAATTGCAACCTTATTTTAAACTTAGATTGCAGATAAAGAAATTCTATCAACATCTTGTCATCTAATCGTAAATTTGTCAACCAATTGTAAATCGACACATTTTATAGTGGAAGGAACTTATGTGACTCGGTTTCAAGACATTAAATCACGAGTACTAACTAATTCATATTCGCGTATTGCACAGATTCATCAAGGGAGTGACCTTCAAATCCAATTTTTTTTTTTTTATTTACAATGTCATGATTTGAACTTTAAATATTGTTGGATGAGTCTAACGTTTCATTATGCTTTGCCAAACTGATCATTGAGAATGCAAAAGTGACTACACTTATTTCAAAAAGTGTATTTTTTTACTTATTTTTATTTTTTTACCTCTATTTAATTTGATGTAACTAAGTTTTTTCCACAGTTATTTTTCTTAAATTAATATGAAATTATAATCTAAAAATATTTTATGTGTATTTATGTATAGATTTACTTAATTTAAAAGCGAAAGTATAAATTTTTTTTATTGAATAATAGTTTGTAATTAATTATAGATTAGATATTGATAAATTGAGTTGAACAAAACAAGAGTTGGGGTGAAAATTTGTCTTTGGAAGTGATAATATTATGAATTATTGTTGTTATTTGTGTGTAGTCAAAATCATAATCATACCCACATCCCTTTCCTCCACATGCCATGTCTCTCTGTCCTTTCAATTATTTCAAATATACAAATATGAAATATGTGTACATATTATTATTGGTCAAACCAAATGAATACCAGTATAATCCACTTTTAATTACTTGAAGTTTGATCACTAAAAGTATTGTTTTGGTTCAAATTGGGCAAACTAAATAGAATTGTGACAAGAAAATAAGAAATAAAAATTACTAGTAGCATTTTTTTTAAATAAAACGGATGTTTAAATTAGTCGGAGAAATATAATTTTTCACAAACAAAAACATTATAAATTTTTCCCTTCAATATTTGACATATTATACTATTTTCTAATGTCACTCTATAAAAAATAGACATTTAATCCTCCTGTAATCGTTGATATATGTTACTATGTTGGATAAGTATTATTCTAATTAATAATATTTCAAGTTGAATAATCTGATTAATTATGATTTCAGATGTGCAACCACTGAATTCAACCACAAGGATTATTTGATTTTTGATATTTTTTCTTTCAAAAAATAGGCATTTAAAGATTTAGCATCACTCAATCCAAAATACAAGTATGTATTTTTTTACTTTTCGGTGGAAGATAAAAACTTATATATATATATATAAGATAAATACGTAATTTGGTTGTGTTATGAATAGGATCCAAAGCGTCACAGCAGCAATTTGCCGACTTTATCCACCACCTTTATTTGTGTTTATGTAACCTTTTTCTTCCAAAACTTGCCCTTTCCCGCAATGTTGTTTAGCTCACGCTGTCCTCATGTACTCATCCTTTTTAATTCCCAAAGCTACTTTTCCGCCTTCATGCTCCACGCGCAGCCTTCTACCGCCACAATTCTCTGTCCACGCGCCGCGTCTTTCTACTCTCCCCCTTCTTCTTCCGTTTTCCCACACACGTGCCAACAGTTATTTCGGTGGTCGGGAACTCTCATTTACATAATCCTCCTCCAAATCACATAAATACCCCTCCGCTGATTACATGTCACTTTTTCTTTCGATATTAGGTAAACACAGACAATAGGCTTAACCGTACGCGATTACCCCACTACCATCACCAATAATTGATCAGTATCAGTCTCCGAATCCTCTCTGTACCCAAGCTGGCACTACTGTCTTCTTCTACCTTCTGATCACTTCATTTCCATTAAACCCTAACCCTAATTTCACTGCTCTGTAAATAAATCGACCCTGCCAGCATCTACCAGAAACGAAGACTACGTAACGACTTGCGCCATTAAATTCATGCTCTAAACATACACCCAACCACAAAAGGAAAGATGCATCCATTGGTTGCTTTGGTTTCCGTTATTCTTCTTTCAATCCCATGTGTCAATCCATTAGATCGCAAACTATCAGTCTACGATGTTCTAAAAGAGCATGGGCTACCAATGGGCCTACTGCCCAAAGGCGTTAAGGATTTCAGAATCGAAGATACAGGCCATTTTGAGGTCCATCTAGATGAAGCTTGCAATGCCAAGTTTGAAAGCGAATTGCATTACGATAGGAATGTTACGGGGACTTTGAGCTACGGTATGATCGGAGCGTTATCGGGAATTTCGGCGCAGGAATTGTTTTTGTGGTTTCCGGTGAAGGGTATTCGAGTAGATGTACCTAGTTCAGGGCTTATATATTTCGATGTGGGTGTTGTTTCTAAACAATTCTCGCTTTCCTTATTCGAAACGCCGAGGGATTGTATGGCTGTTCGTGATGGCCAAGCGGAGGATATTGAGACAGGGCGCCTCATTGCTGATGCTGTTTCCATGGTTAGTTTTATTTCTTCATCTTTTTTTTTTTTTGTAAAATTTTCAGCTCTGTTCAAAGTTTTGTCGGAAGACTTGTTTTTACTCTTTGGATTAGAGCTGAATTGAACCGTTGATGGGATGATTGGTCTTGAGAAAGAACTGTTTATGTGTAAAATCACGCTGATCCCATTCAATTTTTTGTTCTTATCGTTGAATAATTGACATCATATGCAGAGTCAACTGGGGGAGTTAAGGTATCGACTGGATCAAGGGAACTATGGGAAGGGTGTTGTTCTATAGAGTGTCAACAAGAACAAAAAAATTGAACTTGAGATGTGCAAAAGCTCAATCAGCTCATGGGTTATCACCCTTCACTTTGTAAATTTCATCACAGGTCCGATGCTGCTATTTCAATTTAGTGTGTTTGCTTGCGTTCTTTTTCCCCATATAGTGCAGAGTATGCTGCTTAATAGAGAGAGCTCTTGTCTATACATGGGTGCCTGATGAATTCCTTGGAACACAAATTTTTAATCAGGCAACCATCTTCATTGAAGGCATTCTGCCTACAGACTTTAAAGTGAGGCAAGAGCATTTGGCTGGGATGATTTTTCAGGTGACAAATCAGAGATATTTAAATTCAGTATGTTAATTTGTTGTATTATGAATATATAATCATAATGTGGGTGCAATACGAGTCAGTTTTTGTAGTTTAAGTTTTCTTTATAATTGTTGAGAGACATATACGGTAACGGAAAGAAAATTCAAGAATAAACAGCTTTCTTGCTTCTAATATCTTACTAAACTGCAGTGGATTCTTTACTTATTTAGTTGCATTTACACCTTCTGCTACTGTTTTGTCATCTTATTATTGTTCAAATGGTGTATCGATATCGCAGTGTTGAATTATCATGATGGTGAGTGGAATATATGAGAATCCGTCAGTTAGTTACCAATTTATCGTCTGCCATGTTATATGAAGGACTTATCTTTATTTTGTTCTGCTCAGGTGTAACCTCAACAGTCAGAGAACTTGAGCAGAGGCATTGGTAGTCATATTTAATGGTGTATATTTCTGCACTGAGATTTAACTTTTTTTTTTCCTAGACTCCATTCATATTCATTCATTCTTCTTCTTCTTCTTAGGGGACAATGGGGTTGCAGGGTTTGGAGGGACTGTAATTAGGTGAATTTTGGTTGATAATTTACTTTAGGATTTTGTATTTGATTCAGGAATTGCTATCCAATCCATGATAGGCTATCCTACTATATAAGCAAATAAGCATCATTGGCGCCAGGTGAGATTTATGGGGATATGAACTTCAGGTGCAATTTTGTACTCTGTCTCTAATCTAGGCAAATTTTTGAACTTTTTGGTTTTCCTCTGTTGCGGTCCTTGATTTGTTTTCTTATTTTAAGTTCTTAGTATGAAGAGCATATTCTTTTCTCTGTGAAGTACTTGCCAATTGAGCCTCAGCTAAACACATATAAGGAAGTCCTCCTCTTTCCTAATGCCCATAATATCCAAATGATTTCTCATGGAGTTGTTAGCTTATAGTAACATTTCTCATTGTCAAATCATGTTTCAAGTGAACCTGCTTCTCTTTCTCGACGAATTTCTTGTTCAGGTGGTAAAAATTAGAGCTTGAGTCTTTTATTCATAAATACATGAATGCCACTAAACAGAGAGAAAGAGAGATAATTGCAGCAAAAGATGGATGAAATAAAGGAGTTGGGGTCTACTAGAGATTCCAAAACACAGTTTTACATAATTTGAAAGAATTATGAATTTGTTTGTATGATGGAATTGATTGATGTGGGTAGAATTATTGGGAATGCAGTCCCATCACTGAGAAGAGGTAGGGCGGGTTCTTGAAACAGGAGATTATGGGGTGGACTCAGCTGCTCGGCTTCCTTCTCTGGTCAAAGAAACGGCTTGGTATTAGATTAGAGATATAGTATAGTAATTGTATTAATGAGGTGGACAGTTGTTATATTATATTATAGGATTATTATTAGTAGATGAGAACCCAAACATCCCACATGCATTAAGAACAAAATATGAGAATGAGCATGTGTTCGTGTTAGTGGTCCTGTCCTGTTTTATGTTCGGTATTTGACGTGATTAACATGGAGGATGTCCTCTTTTGCTAGAAGATTGTGTAGGAATTTAGCGTGTTTTGTGGACCTTTTGTGACAACTTGTACATTTTAAGAATGTAATAATTGATTAATCATTCTATTCTTAGTCATTCCCATCTCTGCATTATATTCATATTTAACTGAATTAAGTAACTTCTCTTTGGTGGTCCTAATCATCAACCCAATCAGTAACTCTCTCTCAATCTACAAAACCTGTAGACGAGACATCATCATGCTACACTGCTGCCGTTTTTGTCATTGCACTGCCTTTGGTTGTCCTTTTCCAGCTCTCCCCTGTTGAGCTGCTTCAGAAGTGGGCTGATAAGCAGCTTCCCATTGTTGACTTATAAACGATGGTACACAGTGAATGATAAAAGAAAATATATATATATATATATTTTACTCAATAATACTAGTATCCAAAGTTCAAGGATCACGTTGAAGCGAATAAATTTTACAAATTGTTTGAAGTTAGTTATTTTAACAAATGAATTTTTATTAGGAATTTATTTACAAACAAAATTCAATTTGTTTTAGTAAATTATGTAAATTTGAACAGAGTACATTTGGGCTGACTGACTAGTTGTGTGACACTATTACGAGATAAATTGTTAAATTCACATCTAGTTGCATGTTTGAGCTCCACTAGAAACTTCCACTGCTACTCATCCTCCTTAATTACAAAATATCATTTAAATTAAATTAATGAAACAGTAGATATTTGGATGAAATCTTATTTCCAATCAAGTAAAACATCCAAAGTAATTTGAAAGTTAAGCCCTCATTTTGGACTGTATATTTTCTCATCTATAAAAATTTTTATTTTAAAGGGACTCTATGGAATCTTTGAGTTAGTGTTGAAACAAGGAATTGGAGTGTAGAGTTCATAAACTTTCATCATTTTCTAAATTTCTTTAAAACCCTAAATTTGAAGTAATTGTCAATCATACATTAAAAACTTTTCAAATTCACATAATTTGTTAGATTAGAAACCATTAGAACAGTTTGAAAATATCTCAGAATAAATAAAAATAATTAGATAATCATTTGTGATTTACTTATTTCTCAATGTGAATAAAATAGTCTCACATTTTGATTTAAAAATTGAATATAATTTGACTGCTGTTTAATTTATTTTATCCCACTTTGGTTACTACCAAACAAGAAGGGAAGCGAAGGTTCATTGAAATGCAAACAAAGCAAGAAATTTGCGGGGCAACTTCAACGTCCCACTATTTAGGTAACTAGCTCCCTAATTATCTATACTCTATATATATGGGAATGATAATGCCCCTATAAATTATAAATTTTAATGTTTTGAGGATAACATTGTCTCATTACATAAAATTAATTAATTTATTAATAGAAAATTTGGTATAGAATAGGAAATACAAAATTAAGTAATTTTAGTTTTTCAAATAAGAATTTGGTGTAGTTTATTTAGGTAAAATTCAATTTTTGTGTAATTATAGAATAGAATTATAATTACATATTCCTAAATTAAGATTACCTAATATAGAAAGAAATTCTAAGTGTCTTCTAAATAAGAATAATAATTATAATACAAAAGATAAGTGAACTTCAAATTAAATAAATATATAAGGGATATTTGGCTTAGGTAGTATTAGGAGTAGAGGTGGCTACGGTTCGGGCCACGGTTCATAGTCCCTCAAACCGTAACTGGCCCGCCGAACCGGCGGTTAAATTCCGAGCTAAAAACCGGCGGTTCAAGACGGTTAAACCGGCGGTTCATGACGGTTAACCGGCGGTTCGATTTACAAAATCCGCCGGTTCATTCACGGTTCAAGGGCTTGTGCAGTTACAGTTTAGAAATTTTTTAAACCTGAACCGGCGGTTCAGATTCGGTTAACGGCAGTTACGAGCTCGAACGGTTATGGGCCGGTTCAGCCGGACCAGCCGGGCCGAACCGGCCCATGGCCACCACTAATTAGGAGTATATTATGAGCACCTAATATTTTAAGTTACATAATAAGAGTAACATTATTCTAAATTGGTGCTAACAATAATTATGTGTTCGTAGATCTCGAACTAGAGACACGATTATGAATAAAATTTGTTGTTAATTAAAAATACAATTTTTTTTAACTCAAATGATAAATTTATAATCTGATTACTGATGACACCATCATAAATTTGAGACTGTATGCTGAGCATCCAATTCTTCATTTTTTGTGTAGATTTATTTATAAAAGACAAATTAATTTCTATATATGTTGAACCATTTCTTAATCATTTTAGTATAGTTTTGAAATATTAAGAATTAATAATTATAACTGTTTTTTTGAGGAAAACTGTTTTGTTAAAAGGAAAATGAATTGACAATTGTAAAAGACAGCAAACACGCGGCAAATCAGTTTTAACATGCAAAACCCAATAATTCAACAATTTGTTTTTTTATTTATTTCCGCTGGCCGTTTGAATTCTTACATAACACACCCCTTAGTTATGTT
This sequence comes from Croton setiger, assembly GCA_948099555.1. Taxonomy (NCBI): domain Eukaryota; kingdom Viridiplantae; phylum Streptophyta; class Magnoliopsida; order Malpighiales; family Euphorbiaceae; genus Croton; species Croton setiger. Next base: position 127,987 of record CANUEY010006647.1, on the reverse strand, counting down.
TATTTATTTTTTAATCCATAAACTTCTGTTTCTTTCACTTTTATAATACTTTGTGATCTAAATCAAAACTGACCTCAATAATATTCATAGCCTTTAACATATATTATCAATAAAGACACGTACGCACCACTAATTATAATAGATAAATATTAATAATACAAGTGATAAAAACATTGGTTATGACTATTCATCTTTGAGTAATTTTCATCATCATTTTCCATAATGTCTTTTTATAAAATTATCAAATTTAGTTAATTAAATTAATTTTCTCAAATAAGATTTCAAGTTAGATATAATTAGCCATATTATATTATTACAATTTCAACTTTATATTGGAAAAATTTAAAAGATAAGAAAATAAATACTATGCTTTTTCCTAAAAAAAATGTATAATTTATTTAAAAGTACCTATAGTACTTGAATTTAAACATGTTAAAAGAAAATTCATATTCATGAACTAAGTCAAATTAATTTTTTTTAAAACATGGTTTGTCAAATTTCAATTCAAATCTAAAGATAAAATTGAGCTTAGTTTGTAACTTTTTAGAGTTAATAAGACCTTTTTTCATTAATTTATTTGGTCAATTCTATTAACTAAATTGATTAGCTAAATAAAGTCATTGAAATGAGAACTTATTTCGATTAGTTTAGTAGCAACTGTTTTGACCAGTTGGCATTATAAAAACCATCTCCAATCAAAAAATAATTGCAATGGAATAATAATCCAAAAATTGATGGGTTAATTTGTAATTATTTCTGTAGAATAAGACTGATCGAGAATATCAATATCTTGCTCTCAGAATCATCACTCACCGTTGATCAAAGCGATCCCACGATTCCGAGAGGACACCTGAACATTACTCGTCACTTCACATCAAGGGCCATCGAAAAATTATCAAACCAGAGAATTCGTTTTCTTCCTCTAATGACACAAACCTTTCACTCTATCCTCATCCTCTCATCACTTCCCCTCCTCACTTTCCCTTCACCATTCTCGCCGGAATCCGCTACTCTCCGGCGAAGCCGGAACTTCTTTTCTGTTGTACAACTCCACAAACCACATAGTAGCATTTTTCAAAATTGAAAATGGCTTCAATTCTCTCTTTATCTTCCTCGCTTCCCATGATCACACCACCAAAACTCTCAATCCATTCTAAAACAACAAATTCTGTTTCTTTTCCGTCTTCTTTATCGACCTCGAACCAGATGAGGTTGCGGGTTTGTAGCAATGGTGGATTGTTCACATTTGCTTGCTCTACTTCATCGCCGTTTGTAGGAAGAGTTGGGTTCCAACAAAGACAAGGAAATATTAATCTTTTGTATTTTGGGATTAGTAATTCTAATACCGAGGTAGCGAAGACTGATTCCTCTCAAATCTTATCGGCAATGCTTCCATTTGTTGTTGCCATCACTGCTATTGCTGCTCTTGTTCAACCATCCACTTTCAGTTGGTGGGTTTCTGGAAATTTGCTGTTTCTAATTTTGTGAAAGTTTAAAAATTTTTGGGTAATCTTTAGAATTTATTTTGGTTATTTTATTTAAGTGATTTATTGGTTTAGTTAAGTTGGAATATTGTTTCGGGGTTGTTTTAATTTCATGTTTATGAAGCTGCAGTAATGTGTTTTCTTTTTTTTTTTTTTTAATATACAAAGTTATTAAACTATTACTTTTAGAAGTATATTTTAGTATGTTGGTAAACTTCTAGATTGTTCTCTATCTAATTATTTTATTGGCAAGTTAAAATTTAACTTCTTGTCGGTTGATCTGATTGCAAACTTCAAATTTCTTTGTTCAATATTTTATTTAATTCACTTATTTGGGATTTTCAAGCTTTATTGATATGAGTTGGATTATAATTTTGCTCTTTTTGTACCCTGCTATATTTGTGATGTTGTTTGCAAATATATGTGTTTTCTTTATATCTTCAAACTATAAAGTAATATAAGATGCTGCTAAAAGTTAGTTCTTTTATGGCAAACTTTCAAGTCCTTTGTTAATATTTGATCTTTCTAAAATGGGCTTGAAGAGGTTGCATTTAATCCAATGGATTGCAGAACTGGTGTGCAATATATCAGAATTTTGATCACCTTGTCGGTGATTGATGTAAGTCTTAAACCAGGATGTTGTGATTTGATGCCTGCTTAATCCACCTTGCCTTTCTGTTTAAAAATTATGCTGTTAAAAGACTTTTTCTTTTCCTTTGTTTTCAGGCTGTTTCAGTTCATAGCATAATGGGACCTTATATGTATATATATATTATTTACGAAATTGTGAATAATAAGGGAAAATGATGATTTTGAAACTTTCGCAGGGTGTCTAAGGAACTATACGCTCCAGCTCTTGGTGGGATAATGTTATCAATTGGAATTAAACTTTCAATTGATGATTTTGCTCTTGCATTTAAGAGGTATGATATCTTTGTTCTCTTAGGCTGTTTCCTTCAAGTTCTGTTTTGCATGATCGATGTCAATATGCTCTCAAGTTTTTTATTTTTTCATGTGTTGCAGGCCTGTACCTCTCTCTGTTGGGTTTCTAGGGCAGTATGCGCTCAAACCAGCTCTTGGGCTGTTAATTGCAAAAATACTTGGGATATCTCAGATGTTTTTCTCAGGTTTCATCCTCACAGCTTGTGTTGGAGGAGCTCAACTATCTAGCTATGCCAGTTTCTTGAGCAAAGGGGATGTGGCTATGAGCATTCTCCTTACTAGCACTACTACGATTACATCAGTGATTGTCACTCCTCTTTTAACTGGCCTTCTTATTGGTTCTGTTGTTCCAGTTGATCCCATTGCCATGTCAAAGTCGATATTGCAGGTAATGACTGCTGATATTCTTCGTTTTTGCTCCGTTAGACTGAAGATAGATTATCAATGAGCTTTGGCTTAATGGTATTAGAGTTGTACTCAGGGCTGCTAGGTTGTGATCTCCAACCCTAACCAGAGCCTTATTAACCATAATGAAAGTAAAAAGAAATAATTTGACTCTTGTTAGGTTGTTCTTTTTCCGGTCACCCTTGGCCTTGCTCTCAATACATACGCAAAGCCAGTTGTACAGCTTATTCAGCCTGTGATGCCAATCGTTGCTATGATATGTACATCATTATGTATTGGCAGCCCATTGGCAATAAACAGAAGCCATATCTTGTCTACAGAAGGACTCAGATTGCTTTTTCCAGTATTGGCATTTCATACAGCAGCATTCACTTTCGGTTATTGGATTTCCAGGATTCCATATTTGAGGTAATTTCACACATAACGTTTCAGGCTATTTGTAGGAAGTAGACTTGGTCTTCTTAGATCATCATGTGATAGTTGTTTGCTTTCGTTTAAAAACCCCCGTTGATTGAAATGAATGATAGTCTCATTTACAGGCTATCTATATACCATGTTCCATTTTCTCTTAGGAGCGAGTATAATTCTCTGCTAAATATACTTTTGTGAAGTGATGGAGCTTGGAGCCCCCCTATCATTGACTTTGACGGTGTGCTGGCCCTCGTTTAATTATTAAAGTTTTGTGGATGTAGATAGTTAATATCTTGTTAGAACCTTCTGAATTCTGAGATATCACCCTCTTGCTGAACCCTCTCTGATGAATGGATGGATTGGTGTCAAACAGATCTCAACATGTCTGGTTGGCATTAGACAGTAGAAACTTATTGTTTCCAATAGTTCCTATAGATTTCTACGGAGATGCTAGTAACTGGATGGGTTATAACTTAAAGAATTTTGTTATGAATTAAAATTTTCATGATAAATTACAGTACACATACGAGTAACATGATTATTATTGCAGGCTAGACGAAGAAGTTAGCAGGACAATTTCATTATGCACAGGAATGCAAAGCTCTACTCTAGCCGGGCTTCTCGCAACACATTTCCTTGGGACAACACAGGCTGTCCCACCAGCATGTTCTGTAGTGGCCATGGCAATCATGGGTCTATCTCTTGCATCTTTCTGGGGCAGTGGCTACCGGATAAGGGATTTACCTTCGTATCTAATCCCACAGTTTAGTTCTACAGTCGAGGCTTAGCATAACAAACCGAGCTAATGTAGTACAGAGAGTTGGTCTTGATAGAGAAGAAAACCATAGGGCAGAGGTGGTTGGACCATCATAACCGATCAGATAGGCATTACGGTTGTTAGATGTAGAAGAAAGTGCAAAGTACAGATAGCAGAAACAATGGCAGTGTATGTTGTTCTATAGTTTGAGAACAGAGCTTAAAGTTGCTACTGGATATATTAGAGGCACAAAAAGTGCTGTGTATTTAAGTTTTTCTGTAATATCTTCCTTTTTTATTAGTTTGTGAGTTCATTTTCATGTGCATATCACTTCCATCCGAATAAGCCTGTTTTACAAGAGGACTACCAGATTCATTAGATCATAGCACTTCTATGTAGGGGGGTGACCAAAAACATTATTCTCTCTCTCAACAAAAAAATCTAGATAATTCAAAAAGCTATAAAAAGTTAATATCAAAACTCTGAAAGAGCTGAACATTGGATTGGAGCTTAATCTAGAAGTTGTCTATGTAACATGAGCACAAATTTCGGATCAATCCTCTCCTCAGCGGTAAAAAAAAAAAAAAAGAATCTTACAGAGGTACTCTTGTTGCTTGAATTGGAATTTGTGCACAATTGATAGAAAAACTAGCTCTAACCCAACTTCTCAAATGCAGCAATTGGGGACGATACCCAAATGAGTTTTCGTAAGTACCGCTTTATTTGAACCATCAAATAATCAATAAGGTGGTTTTTGTGTTAATAGTTATGGAATTGGAAGTAACTATATGTTATGATTATGGAACTAGAATTGTTATCCGAACGTATTACACGTTTATTTCATGGTTACGGAATATGATTCCACAAAATCGAACCTATTTGAGTATTACAATTTGTATATTTTTATGTTAAAACTAAATAGTTTTGCTATATTCTTTTTTCTTTTGAATTATGATGTTACTCCCATTGTTGTTGTAATAGTAATGGGACTAGAAAAATAAACTAATGGGTCATAGTTATACAATATTAGAATATTTGGTAAAAGACACTAGCTTTGAACTAAAGTATATTTAGGGATTAAATTTTTAGATGTGAAGTAAAGAACTAATAAGAAAGCAATTTCTAAGTAAAAATTATTAGTCTATGAATCCAACAAATAAATAAGTACACAAGTAAAGATAATATAATCAAAAGGGAGCAATAAAGGTAAAGAATAGTTCTGGGTCTTTAGATCTCAGATTATTTCAATGTGGATTTGATGGATACTCAATTTCTTATTCTCCATGGACCTACATCAAAAACAATCTAAAAAAGGGAAAAACAAAATAATAAACGAAAAATAAACATTTTATAAACATGTTTGGTAAATTAAACAGAAATGGTCGTAAACCGCCTCTAAACTAGCAACAAAAATTGAATAAAAATAATAATAAAAGGAATTTTTTAAGGTTTATTCAAACCAACAGCTTAGGTTAAACCTGCTTACATATTTAATATAATTCCAAACCACTGTAAAATGATTTAATTATATATTATATTTTTTAAGTGCCCATAGAAGAAATTAATTAAAAAAAAGATAAAAGATGAAAGCTACTAATTAATGCTAAACATTAATTATAAAACTTCATATATTTTTCTGCTAAACTGTGTAATCGAAATATATTAATATAAAATGAAATAAGAAATAATTAAAATATATATTCTACTAATTAATGCTAAACATATTTAGAAGAGAAAAGAAAAATTCTTAGATTAAAAAATTTCGTATGCTTAACACCAAATTAGCAAATAAAAGAATAAAATTTTTTGGGATTAATTGCTAAGAGAGTAACAAGAAAGTATGATTTCAGAGTTGTATAATTTCTCAGAACTCGAACAGGTAAAGAATAGCTGACGTGGCACATAGAGGCAAAGTTGAGAAAGTCGTAGATTTAATGATCCACTTGGAAGTATTAAGGCCGCAATTGAATTGTTTTCTCCATTGCCTAAAATTGTATTTTATTTCAGACAGAAAGCTTTTCTAAGTCTGCCTCTTTTATTATTGTAATTGTAATTCTAAAGGAATAGAGTTGTTAATTAAATTAGGGTCATTAATAGAATTTGATTATATAACACATGATGTGCCAGCTGTCTGGCATCTAAAAGATTAAAGGGATCTTATTCTTTTCTCATTTCCTTCTATATTTCAATGTCGCATAGTATAGGAAAACATTTCCCCTCCCTTGTCTTCTGCTCAAAGAAACATTTATAAGCAAAAAGGCATTCAATCCCAACATGTATATAATGATTTGTAGATTTATCTGAAATGAAATTTTAGACTCTGGCTTGTGAAGATTTCTTGGTATCATGTCAAACTAAATATCACTTTACCCAGAAGTTAAAAAAAAAAAAAAAATCAAAAGCACAGATGGTTCATATTTGTTTGATTAGAAAACAAGAAAGGAGGGATTTTTAATGCCTCTAAATAATTAAAGAGAAGAAGCCAAACACAAGGCAAAATCTCCACCTAAAGTGCTTGGTTATAACTTATAATCCACCCGTCCCTAAATTATCTATTTTCAAACATCACATTACAAGGAAAAAAAAAAACAATTAAGTGCAATAAGATCAATTTTAGAACAAAAAGATGGACCAAAAAATCCCAACTTTCAAAATGATTGAAAAATCATATTCACTTCATAGATTATTTATTCATTAGAATTAGGAGATGCCAAAAATTAAAACATTGATTAGAGCAAATGAAAACATTTCAAGATAATTAATAAAATTCCACAAACTTAATTAATTAGGCACTAGTTCATATCAAGATGCATGATTCATATCAAAATGAGGAAGCAACTAGGGTTACAACATACAGTCCAAAGTTTTGGTCTACTAGGGTTCATGTTTTATTGGCTTCTAGTTGCTAATCAAGATTTTAATATATGTTAAAATTTTCAATGTGTTCTTGTCTTATCGAAAATGAAAATCTAGTTGCTATTAAAAAGATTTAATTACTATTCCAAAACAACTAATAACTACTAAACAAAAGAACTAAAAACTCATCAATGATTTTGTTAGAAACCAAAAGACCAGTTGTAATGAACATGAAACTGTCACTTTCCTCTGATCTTATCATTATTTGGGATTTTCTGTAAGTTGTATTCATATCTTTGAAAATTGACCAAAACCTTTCAACACTTGTATATCATCTAGTGAACATATATAGACACATGCATTCATTTTTCAAACTCATATGGCCATGAAAACAATTTCATTTCTAGCAAATTTTTTTTTTTTTTATAATGAAAAATAAAAGGTCTTTGTAGAAATTAATGTGGCAGCTGGAAAAATAAAATTAAGAATGATGGAAGCATGTGTAGAAGAAAAGAATCATTTGACAAGAGCACTTTTGTAGCTACTGGATGGATGACAACCCAAAAACATTCAATGTTTATGAAACATAATTTATACTTGGCTACCATATTTAAGTTAATTTTTTTTTATAAAAAAAACATTCATATAATTGTTTAATTTAATTTCATGGACCCAATATATTCTCAACTTTTACCGAAAAAAGAAACAAATCTCCAAGTTTTCTTAATTATTTCTTTAATCCATCATAAGAGTTTTGTTTAACTAGAATTAATCATAAAATCTTTCTATTCCATTCTATATGTGTGTAGGTTACCTTCATTGTTTCTTGATATTTGTATTATTACTGTATAAAGTTCATATTCAGACCTGCAACAACACTAAATAGAATATCAATTCATAAAATTTTTCTCATAAATGCAGGAAACTGGTCGTATATAGCAGAAATGATGATAAATAAGTGTAAATGCTGTTAATTAAGTATAAATTAAACAAAATACAATCATAAATATCACTAATTATTTATTCAAACATATATGTTTCTTTTAAACACACAAACTTGTTTACCATATTTATTATTTGCTGTCTTTTTTTTTTTTAAACTCATATAACAAAAATAAAAGTAAAAAAAATCCAAAATTTAGCATATGTATATGGACATATAATAATTCAAGCAGTGAGAGAAGAGGAAGAAGAAGAAGCACGAGAATCAGCAATACATCTCATCACCTGAACTTGTGCGTTAAGACACTTAATATAATCTGCAGCTTCTTCCAGTAATTTGCTTAACTCCATAGATTCACCGCCAGGGACAAGCTTTCTTAGCCTCTTTACAAGATCAAAGCCTTCATCACCACCGCTCTTTTCTTTTACTTTTGTAACTGAATTAGTGCGGCACCTCCACCGCCGACTCCTCCTCCTCCTCCTCTGACGGCTTCGAATCCTGAAAAGCAATGCTCTACTCCACGCTTTTCTTGATCCGACAGCTAAAGCTAGGGATTTATCGGCTGCAATTTTAACCTTATTACATTTTTCAAATATTTGTTTAGGAGAATAAGGAAGAAGAAGAGGAGTTTCCCTGTTAATTTGACATAAAGATTTAAGAAAAACTGTGGTGAATCTAGATTTAATTGAATTATTAGGGTTTAGAGAAAGGAGTTGGCGGTGATTGGGAGGGGTCATGGATTTGAAATTAGGGTTTATGAAGATAAGAGATTTGGTTTCTGACAGAAGGGGGACCTCTTTCTTCTTCCTCACCAAAATTTAGATTTGTACTCTCTTCTGACACAGAGAATCTAAGGAGAGAGAAAATTGTCAGGAGGAAAAAAAAATGTGTTGAGAATTATAAAGAGATAGATTGAAAATGGGAGGTGTAAAGAAGAAGGAAGAGGTTAGGGGTATGATTCAATGGATAATTACTATTTGGTCATATGATTTAAATCCTAAAATTACTTAATCCTTCTTTCTTTTACTGTTTTCTTTTTTACTGAATTTTTTTTTTCTTTCATATAGATGCTAGATATATAAAATCATTCTATTTTTTTTTTAAAAAAAATTATTTGAAAATATCATATTAACATTTTCAGTTTATAAAGAAATTGGACAATTTTTATCATAGTTTCTATAATAGAACAAAAGAAATATATTTTTTTTAAAAAAAAATTAAGAAATATATAATTTGGTAGTTAGTAAAAGTAAAATGATAAATGAATTGAGGATGAAATAAGAGAATTTCAATTTCCGTGGAAAGTGAGTATTGGCGGGCCATAGAAAAGGCTAACCACCATATGCTCGCACATGCTTCCATTTGGACTCTCCTTGGATGCCACCTGTTTCATTTGGTCCAATTTTTTTTTCTTCTTTCTAATCCCAAACTATTCAATTTTAACATTAATAATAACTAATTACTCTTTTTTAATAAGAAAAATGAAGTATTACATCCTATAAAACTCATTTAGAGAAGGTATATTTTGATGTTTTTTTTTTTTATTTTTATATTTGACTAACAAATAACATTAAAATAATGAATCTTATATAAGAAGACTCTCTCTCATAACAAATTAGCAATTATTGATATACTTATTAGCATAATAACTTATTATTTAATCTTTAAACGAATTTATGCTTTTGCTCAAATAAATAAAAAAGTTACATTATATCTTTTATTAGTAGTATTTTCATATTCTACCATCAAGTATTAGTTCCTTTCTAAATATGCTTTACATTTTATAGGCTACTTTATTGCATATATGTAACATCTTCATAAAGTGATTTTTTTCATTTTAAATGAAGATTATGTCTAGTTTATTGGAAATGAATTCTATTAATTTGTTATATTGAATGTTGGTGTTCTTGTTTTATTGTTGTGTTTGGTAACAACTTTTGAAGTAGATTTTAGATCAAAATGTTAAAAACTATTTTTTGTAGCATTCGGTAAAATCTATTTAAAAAGTTTTTTGTCAAAAATTAAGCTATATAGCTTTTAACTTTTAGTATTTTTTGTAAACAGTTAATAGTTAAATGCTACTCAAACAGTTAATTTTATCGAACAAACCTATAAAAAGACAAATATGCTCATTAAAGAACTAAATTTGAAATCGTTAAATTTTGTTGGTCATTTAAATGTATATAGGCCCACGAAGTATGGTTAAAGTCATCCAAACTACGTGTGGTATAAATTAGAGTTGATCATGGATATCGATCCGTGACATGCACATGTCTACGAAAATATGTTTGTACCACTTAAGTCATTTTCCCCTCCGCTTATGGCCAACTTTTGCTTTATGAATTTTTTGTCTAATATGGTCATTTTTAATTTTGTTCAACTTTGTATGACCACCATCTATCTTAACATGCGCATTTTTTCCACATTTATCTTATGTGAGTGCCTAACGTTCATTTCCATATAACTTTGCGAGTTGTATAATTGTCTTATAAAATTTACCTTTCCCTTTGATAGGTATTTTTTTTTTTTATAACATAGAATTCATGTTTCACCCTCCATTTCATCTTTAAAACTCACTATAGGACTTGTCTTGGAACCCTATCATTGGCGTTCTCGAAGTCATCTAAGTCAATAAACATCATATGGAAATCTTTCTTCTTTTTCCGATACAATTCCATCAATTTTTGCAAAAGAAAAATGGTTTTCGTAGTAGTTCTCCGTATTATAAAGCCTAATTGGATCTTTAATACTCTAGTAATACCCCTCGATCTACGTTTTATAACTCTTTCCCATAATTTTATCATATGATTCGCAAGCTTAATACCTTCATAATTTGTATAACTTTATCTCCTTTATTCTTATATAATATTGCTATCAAGTTACCATTTCTAATATGGCATTGAAGAGTTTGGTTAACCAAACAACACATACCTCTCAAGCCTCTTCCAAACTTTTATGAAATACCATTTAGATCACATGTCTTACCAACTTTCATATGTTTAAGGCCACTTTAACCACCATTATGTCTAATCCTCCTAATTTACTTCATATTCCTATCTGTCATGGATCAATAAAGGTTTTGGGAATAAAATTGAATTGAGGATCATGCTATTCTATACCGATCAAATTACACCACTAACAATGGTATTATTGAGGATCCAAAAACAAGATTTTTTCACACATTTTCTTAATAAAATAGGTTTAACGAATATGCATAAATAAAATCTAAAAAAATAAGCACGTTAAGGCTTAACCTATCCATAAGTACATATATAATTTATACATAGATAATGATCAATCAATCTCCTCTCCAACTAAAAAAAGTGAAACGCAAAAATAAAAATAAAAATAAATAAATAGCAGCTTTCACTTCACAAAGTGTTGAACTTTAAATTAAGTAGCCATATTTGCGAATCAACCAACACATATATTTCATTAATGACAAGTCTCTACTTTTGTATGGACCACAGTCGAGTGGCATATATTATCAAAAAGGAGAGTCAAATTTTATGTTTAAGTCTTTATTAATGACAGATTGAAATGATAATGACTAATAAATTAACAATTACTAAAAGGGTTAGCCATTAAGATAATATATTCAAATATGACAAACATACTTCACCTCTATAAATGAATAAATTCCTTATTAACGCAATTGACTTCTAATAGGTCTGCAAAAATTTGATTACGGGAATTCTTTTTTTTTTTTATTTTATTTTAAAGTTGGACAGAAAAATTAAGCCAAATGCATCTATTAATATATTAAGTCTTGTAATAATAGGACCACTCTTATCAAACACCCGTATAAACGAAGATTCGAACTCATAATCAACATGTCACAACACAACGTGCAAATCAATAAACTAAACCCTTAACTTTAATAGATTAAGTCTTGAAAGAAATATTACCAAATTCGTAACGGCTATATAGCATTCATCAATTTGCTCTCCAATTTTACCAAATGCACCAATCTACTTTCTAAGAAAGTTGTACTCAACAAAATTAATGAGACCATATATTTTGTTGAAAGATGGTAAGGTTCTTTTAACCAGACAATATCTTATTGGAGGAGTATATATACATAAATAATAAAGAAAAAAGAATTTATACCTGCACTGCACCAACTAGTTTAATTAAAAAAGAAAAGAAAATTAAACTATTACTACGAGGTTATGATTTAGGATAAAGTTTGACTAAAAAAGAAGAAACAGTGGAAATGTTGTTTTCATGGATATATATAAAGAAACAAAGTGACAGACACGCAAGATCGAAACGCACGAACGACATCCTCGCTAGAGAGTTAAAATTCAACAAACATGTAGCTATTGAAGAACATGGTGGACCCAGTTTTGAAAACTTTTTAGAATTAGACTATTTAACCAACCTCATAATTATGCTTAGTGTTTATATATAAATACATATTAAGCACTAAGCACAATCCACATGCATGTTTTGTAGCAATTGGGACTACTTTGGACCACTGCTATAGTAATTAATTAATCAAGACAGCTTGTAATGCTAACTAATACCAATTTTAGTTGCCCCGTTTGTTATTATGTGTTGAGGTTAAGATAGACTTCTCCTTTCTTTTTTAAAGAACGGGCGGGTATATTTATTGAGGTTTAGATAATTTCTCATAAATTTATGATGTAAAAATAGGGATGCTAATTATTTTAATTATCGTGTTTACATGTCGTATCAAATCCGTTTAAAGGATACTTACATTGTTTAGGGTTTGGTTTTGGATCGATGGTAAATCTACTATCTCTGGAGGATTAGATTTTGCTCTAATACCAACTCGGTGATGAAATTTATGCAATGCGGAGGCCACTGCAAATTTTGATTTATCTGTTTTCTATTTAGAAATCAATATTTTTATCTCAGTGAGTTTTTTTAAAATGTCTATTTGAGTTGTAAACTAATCAATTTTTCGAGTGCATTCCAAGCCAAACTAATTCAAGTCAAAACCAAAATTGATTTTGCAAAAAATTTTATGTACAATTAGTTAATTCCAGTGAAATCATTTTGAAGTTTAAGGAGAAAGACTCAACTTTTAGTCAAATCAAACAAGACTCATCCAATCCAACTAAGGAAAATCTCTTAACTTAACCCCCAAGTCACTTTAGTCTAATCCCTCCAAAGTTTCATGGAAAGAAATTAGGATACATATATAAAATTAATTTTTAGTATAACTAAACAACACTTTTTTTTTAGATATAAACGATGATTTAATCAAGTCTGTGTATCGGTTAAACTCGTAACTAATCTGAAAAGTAACATATATAGCAAGAATTTTAGTGTTTAGAACTCACTTCAATTTGATTCTGGAGAGACTGAACATAACTAATAATGACATCCAACATAACAGCCATTCCCATTGTCTGCAAATATATAAATTAATTTATCAAAGGATGCATCAGAAAAGCAAGTGTTGGTTTGGTCGGTTAAGATTCAATTCAGTTAATTAACTTTAGAACATCCTGGAACAAGATCCTGTTTGTAAGCACATGAGTTTCTCATTGATTTTCTCTCTTCTTACCTGTTTTTTTTTTTTTTTACAAAGTCTCTTCTTCCATGTAACAATTAAATTAAACCACCAAAATATGTATCATTAATGTGAGAAAATAATGAATTAACGTAATTATTAATATATACCCCTTCCTCTCTGCCAAACTGTGACTCAGTAACTTGGCCTCATTTTGCTCTGACATGAATTAAAATTGAATATTGATTCAAGTTATATAGATTTTACTCTTGTAGGTGCCGTTGTAATTTTTATTGTGATCAAAATTTTCTTTCCAAGGACTTCAACAGAAAATTACAAACACAGACAAATATAAATAGTGAAATTGATTATATGTAGACATTAGATTTTAAAGATGATTGACATATAGAATAAGGGGAATTTTCTTCTTTATAAGTGATATAATAAATAATGTTAAACAGTGATAAACAAAGAAACAATAAACCAATTATAAACATACTAAACAGTGGTTATAAAAGTGATCTAGGGCCATGTTCTAATGTTATAACCCTTTTCAAGATCCGCCTCTTCCCTCAAATAACAGTCTAAATCAGCCAATAAAAAAATATTAGATGCGCCACATACAAAACCTTAGCTAAAGGGGTTCTTAAAAAATGTCCAAAAAATTCAAAATATGTATATATTGTTAAAAAATTAAAAAAAAAAAAAGTTATGAATTTATTACAAATACAAAGTCAACCTGTTCGCAAGAAATGTGACTTGATAACTGATTTACAACAGATTTACAAGAAGTTTACATTTGATTGCGCCCAAAATGAAAGTCAAAAACATTCCATAAACTAAAGTTTGCACCCTGAATCATTGCGCCCCCAATGACCAATGCAAAATTAACAGTAAGTTTAAGAAAAAGAAGGATTCTCAAATGAAAAGTTGTTATCACCATACACAAAACATTCAAAAGTTTTGTCTTAGATTATATCTGCTCTGATTATTGATTTATTGTAAATAAAAAACTATTATTTTAAATCAATTGTGTATTTTTCTCGCTTATCTTTGTACGATGAGTAGTAGAGGTCCTATATTTAAATATCCTCCAAATCAAATTAGGTCATTGATTTTATGCATGTTTCTAAAAGGCATGTTGCCCCTTATTGTAACCCACATGAAGAACAATGTTTTATTATATATTTCTCAATATGTTGAAACTCTCTATAAATGCAGCAAAAAAAAAATACCACCGGCTAAAAATACCTTAAGCACAAAATCAAGTTCAAATTATTAAAATTGATACTGATTTCTTTTTGAATCACAAAATTTAAACAAACTTGAAATTCTCACTTCAACATTCCTAATGTATGGTCTTTGCGCCTAATGAAACTTCCAGAAGGTCTAATCCCAAGGTTCTTCTCTACAAGCAGTCTCTTGAAGATATCTTGTCTATAGCCACTCCACTAATATCCAAAGGGTTGCTCGTAGGTTTTGTACATGTAAACATGTGCGGTAGATATGCTAATTCCAAAACAGGCCTAACTTTGCTACCTATGTTTGGTTTTTAGGCTTATTAACCCATACGAGGATCTCCCAAAACAAAGCACTTGCCAAGAAGATCTTTCTATACACCTCGTCTAGTATTGTCGCCTTACAAACACTATTGTATTTTAATTTTGGCTTGTTGAATTGATTTTGTACACATTCGGGTAATAATAATATAAAAGAGCTTTACTCTTTCAAAAAAATAAAATAAACGAGCTTTTACTTTATATTTATGTTGTTATTATATTAATAACTTCTGCCACTTTTTATAAATGACCAGTCGATTACCTGAGCTTTCTTCTCCCACCCCATAGCCGGACGGGGAGCAGCCACTTTAACAAAAGAATCATGCTTTATGCTGAAAATTAGGTTACTATAAAGATATTGAAATACAAATAGAGGTAAATTTTGGAAAAGAAAATCCATTTAATCCATCAAATACTCAAAAGCTATACATCTTTAACTATTTCTTCTAATTTCTGTTTCACCCCTTTAATTTAATTCACTAATTTCTATGACTAACATTATAAAAACAACAGTAAAAAACCGAAAAAGGAAAAACTACTCGCGTACGAATTTCTTTTTAGCAAAATTTGCTTCCAAAACACTCCATTGCCCTATAATTCATTACAGACATCTTTGTAATCAAGCTTAGCAAAAAGAAGGTAGAAAAATTCAGAAGAAATATATAAACATTGATACTGGCTTGTTTACAGATTTCCATTATCTTCTAGAGATGAGTCAGAGGCAGAATCATCTCCTGTTGAATTTGAAATTGTCTCACTATCCGATGTTGATGTTCCTGATGGTTTCTCTTCAACAGGTTGTTTCAAGAACCAATACATAATGCTTGCTGTTAATGTAAGGATCATCTTTTGATTCACCTGAACATGAAGAAACACATTATTAACTTATCTTTAATATCAAGAAAGATAAACTCATAATAATAAAAAATATATATATGTATATATACCTCTGTGATGTCTTCAGGAAGCAAGAATATTGAACATCCTAGCTTCCTAGCAATACTTATGATGTAAGTGGCATTCATCTTCTTCTCTTCGTCTGCATTGGTCCCATTTTTGTGGATAAAATATTATAGGTTAATACAAATTTTTATTTCAGTAGTTTTAAACAATGAGAAGGTGTAATTAATAGCAGTCAAGATCACAAGGGAACACTGATAGATTCAAAAGAAAAACATACCACTTATTCCTTTGGTAACAAGGCTCCAATTTACTGCTCTGGGCTGAACAGCACTGAGAAGCTCAAGGAAAAATATGCCATCTGACAAACTCTTATCCTGCAAAATTAAGGTAGTTGAGGATGAAACTTAACATAATGTTCACTTTGTTTTCATTTCAATTTGATAAAAACTATCATTGTGTTACCCACTCCAACTTCCTGAATGGCATTGTATCATGTTGGACGAAAATGCATCTAACTAGGAAATGAAGATAGGGATTTATACCTTAAAACTATCCATGCGACTTTGACTTCTTGTGTCGCGCACTTGGGTGTTGGCCCATTTTAAAATATCAACGTCAGTGATTTCCTTTCCATGAGAGTGGAATCTCAAGTTCTTCAGAAGTTGGAGGATGTTGTATCTCATCAATTGCCACAGATAAGCTGAAGAGCATTGCAAAGGTCAGTTCAGAAAAGAAGGGCAAACTATTAGTTTTGAGTATGCCAAGATTCTCCTAATAAATATATACTAGTTGTCTAAAGAACATACCCAGTATTAGTTTTTTATTTCCTTGCACGATGTCGTTTCCTGCAATGTTAACCAAGGAAAATTTTAACTGTTTTCCTATCTTGACAACTTGATTACAATTTTCCACTTTTCTGAATGGCAGCTTTATTGGAGGCTTATTTGCAATTTTCCAATTTACAATCCCTGGTGAAACCTTGTCAAGGGTCTCCAGAAGCAACCAACTGCAAATCAAAAGATAATTTCACTTCAGTATCAGATTGAAGATGAAAGTGAAAGAATTTACAGTCTTTTAGTATTATAAAGCAGAACTTTTGCTCTTCAGTTTAGGTAATACTGATGACGCACCAAAATCACATGGTTCTCTAAGAAACGAGATAGGTAAGACTTAAAAATTTATATTATGCTAATACTGACCCATTCCTTAGATCTTCAAAAACGTTGTCAATATAGGTTGAATTCCCAAGACTATTCAACCATAATCGAAATGCTCTTTCCTCTCTAGAGATTTGTGTGTCATCAGGTAGCATCTCAAGAAAAGATATCTGTTTAGTCTGTGTTGACAGCCCATTTCTGCACGCCAAGACTGGAATTAATTTGTATTCTTTGGAAATAGTAAGTAGAATCAATTCCTCAACATGTAAAAAAGCTTTAACTGTTGTACATAAAATGCATATATCTTGAACGGGTCTAATATTTCCTGCCTATCAAAGAGGGTTTACTCTCACCTGTGCTGGAAAATGTGTGCAACAAATGCAAGGTTGAGATTTGGGGAACCTTCAACGATGTCCTTTGCAGTCAAATATCTTTTGCAACCCATCCTATCAGTATGTTCAAGAACCAACTTGGCTCTTAATAGATGATCTTTAACGGTCATGGTAGATGGATTAGTATACTCAGGTGCAAGAACATTTAAAAGGTGAGCATAAGCCTCCGCGTCCTGCATGTACCACATCCTATGATCAAACACCAATAATCCTAAGGAGAGATGTGAGAAGGAACACAATCATATCATTCTAATAAGCCATTTTCCAAACATTGGGGGAATTGTTTATAATTATAATCTCTCTCTATAATTGAAATATCAAATGAAGAAACTACCGATCACACCACCAGTTGTGCAAAAAAGTAAAATGGGAACATATTAATGTTTAATGAAATCATCTTCAATCTGATTACAGATGCAATGCAAGGCCCCTAAATTTTGTCAAAACTATTATCTTTTGCTCATTGGTTTCTGGTAATACAAATTGAGAAATTCTCACCAATAATAACATAAAGTGGTCAAAGGAATAAGTAATTTGTCAAGTTATTCATGATATAAGGTTAGCTCTATTCTACCTTTATATCTGAAGAGAAGTTTGTGACTGTTTTCTTGTAACCAGCTTTTCTCAACTGAAAATTCATCCACCTTAATAAGATCTTTTCTGGAGGTAGGCTCATCAACTCTTCCACATCCTGCTTGCACAAAGCACCATACCAAGGTAAATACTTGAAACCAAATGGTAGAAGAAAGTGTGAAGTAAAACAGAACAGTAATATACCCTGCTATCATCAACTAACTCCACCAACTGAGGTGTCTTCTTGAGATTGAGGTCTGCAAGGAGTTGTATCTGAAGCAGCAGAATCACTGAGACTATTAAGCAATGCCCAACACATTTATATAAATTACAAACAATTGAACATAAGTTAATTAATGGAAATCTTACCTTAATTATCTGAGAAATCAATCCAAGCACGAGATGACGCTGAAATTGTAGCAAAAAAGAATATTATCATCAACAGTCATAGCTAATTAAAACTAACAATCCCTATAAGGTAAAATACAGAAAGACTTCTCTACATACCCTTCCTTCTATAAAGTCCTGGGTTCCAATATTAACTACAGTACATCCAATTGCCTTAGCAGAATTAAGGCATAGTGTATGGTTTTCATTTCTTTCCCATGGATTCAGTGCTATTTTTGTATTGATAGCCCTTTCATCAATTGTACCAGGAACTGCCACATTGATAAGCTTGCTGCAACAACCATTCAAAATATTACTCACAGTTGAAAATGCAAATCAATTTTTCAAAAAAAGAGAGAGAACAGAAAACTTCAAGCATGCAATTAAAGCATAATTACCAAAGTAGCACTCCATCTTTTGCAATCTCGAAGAGATCATTCGTTGAAGGATCAATAGGAAGGTATTTCTTCAAGAATTCATCTTGTCCTAAATAATTATTGATATGAGCAACGTAAGATGCCTTTTCAGGGTCGCTGATGGTGTGAAGCAATGTAGTGGTGGCTGCTTTGAGAAATGCTGATGAGTTCTTCGCAACACTTCCTGTTCTTGCACTAGCATGTGCATGAAGTTTCAAATATACCTGCAGTGATTACAAATTCCACTTTCTCTTTAGCCTCCAATCCAACTAGAAAGTAATTTTTATCCCAAAGATTGAACAAGAAAAATACATTTTCCAAACCAGGAGAGATGGGAAATCCAAGGTCCAAAACAAAATTAATTTTTAACTGAAGATATATGTCGAAGCCTAAAATTGATTGTCCAAATATTAACAGATTGAAGATTCAAATATTTCTCATAGTTTGATTTTCTTGTTTGCTATCATTAATTAGAAAGATCAAATCAAGTAAAGAAAAGATGAAAAGCAATTATAAATTCAAGATCCTTTTGATTCACATTTCAAACACCTTTTTTTTTCAAAATATTCAGCTCTCTAACTCTCTCTCTCTCTCTCTCTCTCTCTCTTATTTATGAACCAGAAAGATAAGATAAAGATCAAGCGGAGTAAGTGAAAGTTGATTACCTTCAAAAAGAACTCAAAATCAACCTCATCATCTAGATTTTGATACAAATCTTGAATATAAGAAGCTCTCTCTTCCTCTGTTAGATTCTCTCCAACAACTTTCAGCCTGGACATTCTCGAAGCTAAGTCTCCCAGTGTCAGCTTCCCACTCTCTCTTCTCATGCTCGTAAACTTCAAAAACAACAGAACAAAGAAGACAACAGATCAAAACCAAAACAAAATAAAAATAAAAAACAGAACAGATTCAAAGTTCCATTTCTGCAGCATACCTGAGACTTTAAGCTGCGAAGCTCAACTTGAGTAAACTGATTTTGAAGCCATGGATCTGATACAAGAATTCCAACGTAACCAGACATTCTCTTTTCAAATTTAAAAATCTCTGTATATGCTCTTTCAGTTAATTGCTGTTATTAAAAAAGAGAACGAAAAAGAAAGAGAGGAAGATAGGTGTTTCTTCCTCCTCCACCCTTTCTTTCTGAAGAACGAAGGGTGATGTTTATGTATATGTGCAGCAGATTTCTGCTTTTTGTTGCTGGCACTGTGTGTCTTTCTCTCTCTTAAGTGTGAGAGGTGAGTTTTAGGGGGGACGGAGTTGGAGCTGTCAGAGTTTCAAAGAATTCAAATAATGACGAGTTTGTCCCCTTTTCTATAATGTGTGAATTTGATATTCCCTCCTAGGTAGGGACTGGGAAGGGGGCTTGCGTCATTTCCAAATTCAAATTAAGACTAATTGATCCCCTAACCAACTGCTACGCTTTTTGCCTTTGTAAATTGGAAGTAGTAACGTTGGGTAATAATCCATGCCCATGTTACAGTTATTATATTTTCCACACCTCGATAAAATCGATTAATTAGATTACCATTTTGGACTGTGTGTGTTGGCAACTGTTCTGTTATGGATACATTTTACGGCTGTAATTTAATTTTTTTTTAAAAAAAAAACTATATAACTCGTGAGCACATTCACAAACTGTATTGATTAGAAATTCGCAAACAATTTGAATAAATGGCTTACAATCTATTTGATGACTATTGGATATATAGTTTTTACGAACTCTAATTCTGGATCATTGTTTTAGATTTCACTTTGAATTTAATTTACCAATATATTACCATTTTAGACTTTTTGATATTTGAATTCAACACGAATCTCAGAAAAAATTTAAAGAACCAAACTTAATTTATTACTATTCAACTCTATTCAATTCAATTCATTAACAATTCTAATAAATTTCATTAAGTATATTCAAAATGTGTTTATTTTTAAATTCCGTACAAAAAATATCTGATATTTCATTAAATACTAATGATTAGTTGGTCTAATGTTAGACCCTTTAAGTAAAATTTAGATTTTCGAATCTTGGAGTTGTAAATGGAAAAAATTAGATTAAGAGGGTTGCGCTCTTAATGCGCCACACATGATCAATCAACATCTATGGTTAGAAGTTTAGAAATCAAATACAATTTCAAAATAATTTGTCAATTGACGTGTCGAAAATTTGTCCAAGCCACCACGGTAACCCTTTACATTGGAATGCCAAATGGATTTTAAAATATTGAGATTTTTACCTCAATTCTTTGTTTTTTCAATTTTTGAATTTTTTTATAAATCATGCAACTCTGATTTTATAATTTAACGAAAAGTAACCAACAAATTAAATTAATATAATAAAGGCTCAAAGTAAATTTTACCTTGTTGAAGCCAAAATTCTGTTAAAAATGATAGGAGTAAACTTGAAAATAAGTATAAAATTGCATATCATCCATCTAACATGATTTGTTCATATAAATACCAAAGTAAATTTAACTTGATTTGTTTAAAATTCACATGGAGAGTTACATAGCATGGGTTGGTCAGGTTCTTAACACCTCATTTCTCCAGCACCCCTTCTTCATACCAAAATGAAGTGGAATTACTCTCAAAAAAGTTGAGAACTATAAGTGAAATTTATGTAAGTCTAAGGATTAAAATATAAAATTTTTCAAAGTCAGTTGCATCTTCCTCATAATTTTAGGGGTTAAATTGGAACTTTTTTCCAAACCACAACAAGATATTAAACGGAGGTCTGAAGTTCAAATATAAAGTTATTTTGGATGTAAGGAGCATAGTTTTAAAATTATTCATGAAAAACATATAAACATTTAAAAAGAGAACATATAATTAAAATTAGAATCCAAATTAAAAACAATTGGACAAATAATATGATTGTAACAATTAATAAACTGAATTTGTACAAAGCAGAAAATAAAGTCGCCTTATTTAATTTATGGTGAGGAGGAGAAAGAGGAACATTTTTGTTTGTAGAGGGAGGGCGAGGGGGATTGAATATATAACTCTCTCCAGTCTGGATTTCAAAATTAATGTCATTTTCATTTTACTATATTCTTAAAAAAAATTCCCTTTTTCCAATAATAATAATTAATCTAAAAATCAATATTTTGAAATAGTTTTTAACTTTTATTAAAAAATAATCATGTAGTTTGAACTAATAACTATATTCAAACAATTAAACACTATAAATATCATAAATTCAAAATTTTTAAGCACTATTCTATTATAATTCATTAACCTTACGCTTACGTAATTTAATTATTTGTATGATTTCTTGTTTAAAAAAGTTTGTATTTTTTTTTATTTCACTTGGAGTGTCAGTAATAATTTATGTTTAAAAATTAAATATTTATTTTTTAAAGCTAACAAGTGATAAAGAAATATAAGATAAATTTGTTTTGACATTTTATGAAATTAATATGAGCCTAAAAGTGACATATAAAACACTTAACCTCATCCCCCAGTTAGTAATTTATTTACTCCTGAGAACTTATAATTCTCAGAACCTGTAAGGGTAGTAGCGTCATTTCAGCAGCGAGAGGATGATTTGGCCATTTTCAAATTTGAGAGTACCCCACCAACGAAAGCTAACTTGCCTTTTAAAAAGTTGAATTGATAACAGATCGGTTGTCTTTCACATTTCCTATTAACTTGGATGAACTACCCATGCATTTCATGTATTTCTTTATTAGGAAATGTTGGTTAGCATTTTTTTTAAATTTAATAAATTTATCTTTATACTCTTTTTATTATTTAATTAATAAAATAATAAATTAATTTTGATTAAAAAAATTATTTTGTTGTGTTCTTAAAAAAAACACATGTTTTGAGTATCATTCGATTTTGATGGATTTACGGACCCAAATGACAACCAGATTCTCAAATTAATTATATCATCATTGTCTTTGAAACGTCAACACAATAATAAAAAACTTACTCTGACATACTACTGCTTCCGGCTACGAGAGCAGTGGTGATGTTCATTGCGATTTCTAGTAACATTTCATCATTGGTATGGACAACCGAAGGCCATAAGATGGTTGTTCGTGGAGGTCCAGTCACAAGTATATTGATACTAGTTCGTGATGAGACCTAGCTAAGGTGCACGACGACTTCGGCGACTGGTTGAGTTTGTGGCTAGCAGCTAGGTTTTTTAAATGAAGAAGATGAAGTTTGAGAGTTATTTTTGAAATAGTCCTTAAAGTTTCATAAGTTTTATAGTTAGGTCCTTCAAATGTTAAAATATAAATATTATTATTATTTAAAACCTAAATTAATTTACATAGTTTTTAGTATATAAACCAATATTTATTGATTCTTTGTTTATATATTTACAGTGATTTATATATTACTCAGTATATAAAATCAATATTTATATATTGAACAATATATAAATATCAATTTGTTGTTTGTTTATATACTTATATAAAATCAATAATTATATACTTTGGTTGTGTTTATATACATTTATCTGTATATAAATTATATTTTTCAAACAAATAATTATTTGATATTTATATATTTATCGGTATATCTTTTATATATTTGTCAGTATATAAAATTGATATTTACATACTATATTTATATATTTATCAGTATATAAAATTTTATTTTGACAAACAAATATTATATAAATTTGATATTTATATACATAATATTATATAAAATTGCTATTTATATATTTATTAATATTTTCCAAACAAACAATATATAAATTTGATATTTATAAACTTCTTAGTATATAAATTTGATATTTTATGTAGTAGTGAATATATAAATTTGAAAGACTAATACAATACATTCAAACACCTAAACAATAAAATTTTTTACATTATAGCCAAAAAAAACCTAACTAAAAGATAAAATTTACTTTGAGGACAAAAATATAATTACATTTCAAACTCATCTTCTGCTTTCTTCTTCCTCTCGTTCCGCCGCTACATCTCCATGACAGTTGCTGTAATTTCCAATACTCGATATTAAAGGACTGGAATTACGTCGGCAATAATTATTTTCGACTAAAACCAACTGGAAAACATTTTAATCACCTCTGAATCTTGGAAACGTTTAAATCAACAATTATTTCTAGTGGCGATGATTCATTTTTTTGTTTGAGCTTTTGGCCGTCTTCCGATGGTCCGATGACGATTCTGAGAGTACTTTTATCGACATGAGGCCTTTCAAACGGTACCCTTAGATCGCCAATTGGATGCAACGGCCAGAGAAGGATGGGGTGATGGTGGTGGATCCGGTACTGTGATCCGGCAACTGGTGTTTTTGCACCTTTTTTTTTAAATTTAATTTTAGTTATTTTTAAATAAAAATGGTAATTTAGAAAAAATATAAATTTTAAAATATGCTATTTAATTAATGTTTTGTGAATTTTTTAAAAATATATATTAATTACTTTCCATTATATTTGAAAACTTGCTATTTATAATTATCTTTTTTATTTGTTTAATTGCTCTCTCCATTCTAATTTTATTTATTTGAGATTAATATTGAAAACGAATAGTATTATAAACCAAAACTCAAACTTTTTCCAGGAAAATAACAAACAATAAAAAATGTTTTAATTTATGTTTTGATATTAATTAGTCAATCGATAAAAGTCACTTTACCCTCAAACTAATCAGTTTAAGTTTTAATTACATATTTAGAGCACAATTAATGGATTAAGCTGGTAAGCAATCCATTCATTCTTCCATCATAATCTTCTTTACTTTTCTTTAATGGGCAGTATCTAATTAATGCTTACTAATAATTCTCATAAAAAGCAGAACTATGAGTTGGTTCACTTATGAATATATCAACTATCAAATACTTAAATAGATTTACCAATATATTTGCATTTGCACCACTGCAATATTTTTGCATATAATTCTTTTTCTTTTCTTTTTTTTTTAAAGCCGGAATTGTATTAAAGTGTACATTCCTAATTAAGGTTCCAAAATTCTTTTTGGTGTTTATAAATAGTTAGGAACTGAGCCATAAATGGCAGAATTATCCAAATTTTTAAAGAAATTTTTAAATCAATTTACAATTTCATTGCAATTAATTATATTTGGTTTAATTTGTATGAATATTATCAAATCTTAAATAAGTATATATGAGATAAGTTTACATATAACGTTTAAAATTTTGATTTTTCTCTATTCTAATAAAAAGTGTGAATAATTGCGATCACAGTGGCCTTGTGGAATTGTTTAAATTTCAAAAATAAATCAATATACAATTACAAATGTACATGGCCGTTGGCGAATAGTAATTAAATGGCACGCATCATGCACGTGAAATTATGTATTAGTATCAATTTTAATTCGAATAATTATTATTTAGTTCCTATATTTTTATATATTACATACTTTCATCCTTATATTTTTAGATATTTTTTTATTAATTATTTAATCTTTTAGAAACTAAAATGTATAGTATTTTATAAAATAAAGGATCAAACTACTAAATATTTTATAATTAAGGCAATAAAATATTTAGTATTTTAATAGCTAAAGTACAAATTTTTTTAAGTGGATGATGTTTTTTTATGAAAGAGTCCATCTCTTTGTTAAATGGATAATTTAAATGTTAATTGTTAGTTTTACAATCAAATACATTAATTATTGTGGAAGATTTTTAAAATTAATATTAAATAAAAACAACCCACTCTGCATTTGAACATCTGTACTTCAATATAATTGTAACATCAATAAAATGAAAGAATTTTTAAAAAATTAACGTGTATCGAATTGTTAAACTAGTGTGTTAATAGACATTATTTATTAAGCTTTCTAACTTTGAAGGATCTACTCTATTTTGAATGGTTTGTTGGTATATTCACATTAAAAATTGCTTAATGATATTAATATTGTAAGTTTTTATTAGATATAAATGAAAAATAGAATTCAGGACGGAAACAAAATTTAGGAAAATGGATAGAAAAGTTTAAGGATGAAATTTAATGTGATTGGAGCTAAACTAGGTAAGGTTGATGTTGAAAGAGAAGGGGCATGTGATGGAGGGACCAGAGAGAGATATGAGACCTAAAAATGTATGATATGGTTGTGATAAAAGTGCCCTTTACAATTACAATAATCAACATTCTTATACTTGCTTATATAATCTGGTTAGGGTTAGGGTTAGGGGCCAGCTTTTTTCCTTCGTATAATTATTATTATTATTATTTAGGGGGTTTGATTGTCAAATGATTTATTTATTTTTTTTTGTTGAATTGAAAAGAGAGAGATGGAATTGCAAAAAGTATGTTCCAACTTCTCATTTTTTCTAAAAAGATTATTGAATTAAAACTAATTGACGTCAATAAGATTGTTCTACATTGTGTCATAGACGGTGGAATTGGATAAAATAAAATATAATAAATTAGGTTGATTATATTTTGTGTATATATATAGATTTCGTAAACCATAAGTTTTATAAAATCATATAGTCATTAGAGGCAAAGAAAAACCCAACTGGCAAGATGAAAAAATGTCATAACATAAAGTAGGAATGAGTTGCACTGTGGACCATCACCAAGATATGTTGCGTGCGATGGAACAAATGCATGGGATCCAAATTACTAACCAATTTTCAATTAAAAGACCGCATTCACTTTTACCAATGAATCAAGCTATTGACAAAAAAACATTCAAAAATTCATAACTGAAAAAAAAAAGAAAATTGAAGATTTGAATTTGTTACATAATTTTGTGTGGATGATATGATATAGTCTCAACGCTTACATTTTGGCATTGGATAAAATATTAGGTTAATATTTAGTCAAAATGAGGTGGCGGATCTTACAATTAGGTAAGGGGTACAAATTTGAAAAGATGGCTCACGTAGTAAGAAATGGGAAACAGCAAGAAGAATGGTAGGGGAGAAGACAGCAATTGGCAGAGGCAAATAGTGGGCCAAATGGAAATAAGACCATATTTTCTACTTTACTGAAAAGGCAACAAGGCAATGAGGGAAGCTGGTGGGGGAAAAAGCTGATAAAAATAATTAGAAGAATATGTAGGAATCTTTGCTGTGTTTGCTTCTACTCCTCACTACATACAAAATCATTACTTGATCCTCATATTATCAAAGTATAGCAGGGTCCATTTTCCCACATGCACTTAACTGGATTTTCAATCTTCTTCATCATTATTTCCTGATACGGTATATGCTATTATACCATGTCTTTCATTCCTTTATCATTGAACATTTCATTAATTAAGAATTAGTAACTACTAATATAGCCTACTTCATTAAGTAAGATAGGCCTGTCAATAATTATAATTGCAATTATTTCACAGAGATAATAAAGAGTTTGTATAGTTACTGATGCTTCTTCCTTTTCTGCAGTCTTTTTGAGATATTTCTTCTGTCATCTCCACATGCAAATTTGCTAAAAAGCACTCTTTCCCCATTTTCCAAAACCAACTTTTCTAATCTAAGCACCAGCGACTTACCAATTTTCTTCCTCAGTTTTAGGCTTGTGAAACAATGTAACCAGAGTTTCTTTTCTCTTTTCTGCCGGAGGTATGAAATTCAAACAATCGTTAGCTTTTGGATGATAATTCTTCCACAGCAACAATATTGGCAAAACTTGTTTCTTTGTGTTGTATAGTGCAATGAAACATCTGTTGCATCTGTAAGGCTAGAATGCTATTTCCTGAAGAACCTGAAGCGTCTTCTGATGAACCTGGTTACAGAGAACACAAAGAACCAGGTGAGTTGCTGACTAGACAATTTATATACAACCAAATGAAGAGATTTACAAGGAGACGCAAATAAGTATATGTGGACAATACAAGTGATGCAATAGCAACAATGCTCTCCATCGAGGGAGACTTGAACCAGTGGTAACTGATAAGAAAGGTTTTCAAGCTCAACAACGTAATGCAACTCATTGAGAAATCAGAAACCAATTTTGTATTTATATTGCTATAGTAGGAATCACACAAAAGTCTTCACGACAATTCAGTACAAACATTACAAAGCAAACAATTATAACAAGAGAAAACCAGGGGCTATAAGTGCCACCAGACACCCAGAGAAAGCTTTATCTGTGATGCAGAAGAATTTACCCATTCTAGATGTTGTGCTGTAATGCCGGGGACATTTCCGGAGTATATACCACCTAAAACCTATAAAGTCAAAGGAAAAAGTGAGTTGTTATTGAAGGATAACCTAGCTTACATTAATACATTCATTATATGATGACTGACAACCAGATGAAATGAAGCACTTATGAGTTCACATGAAAATTGTCAATTTAGACAGTAGATGCAAAAATGCTGCAACTTTTCTCCAATCTGAGTAATCACCTTCTTGCAAGGCCCGCTCAATTATAAAAATTTTGATGCAATGTATACAAACAACTAATACGTACCTTGGTCACTGTCTCAAGAAATATGCCCGGACGAACAGGAAGTGGTCTGCGCTCTGTTACACTTGGCTGTGAACCATGAGAACAAAATTAGCATGCTTATTATGGAAGAAAGAGAAGGGAAAAAAAAAAGAAGTAAAAATTGTACATGAATATACTATATAGAGAAATCAGAAATGAAACGCACCCTTCCACTAATCCCACTTGAATTACTTCCAATGCTAGCATCTTCCTCCTCACTAGCACTAGTTGGATCATCGGCGCCTTCATCTTTCCCTAGCATTACATTTTTTATCATTTCCTGGACAGTTTTCCCTGGCTTCAGAGCAACTAGTTTGGTTAAGAAGTTCACCTGCACCAACATGGTATATAATCATACTGAGTAACCCAATACGGGAACTCACGGATGCCATACTTATGTTTGAATATAAAACAAAGACAGGATAATCAGAATCAATTAGGTCTTCAATCATCTGTATATCATGAATTAAGAATAAAGACCTCAGATTCAGGAAGAGTAGTCAAACCACGGTCATTTCTTTCATCCAGTATTCCACCTCCCATCATACTCCTTGCTTCCTCTCTGATTAAAACAAGCCTCACAAGCAGCTTCCGATCTGGAATGACAGGCCGAGTTTCCATAGTCTGAAGAAGTATTATTAATAATAAGACAATGATTATGGAACACCAGAAAAAATATACATATTAATAATATAGAAAGACCAGCTTGCACCTATAAATTGAGGCAATCTTTGATTGCAAATTGCGGCAAAAGTGATATAATTAAGAAATGAATACTGTAAGCAAAAACTAATCAAATCCGCCAAATGTTTTCTCCAAAACACTGACTGTAGAGAATAATCAAAAAAAAAAAAAAAAAAAAACTTTTAAAGTAAAGGATGTATGGGAAGACTACTGAACTAAATAACAATGGGTTTAAAGTTACAGGTGACTTAAATATTTGATAAAATGTAGTACCTATATAGGGTCATTAAAAAGGAAAAGAACCCAACGTAGTACTAGTCATTTAAATAATTATAGTAATAAAGGTGAAAGGCTGAAACAGGTCCCAGGGCCTAAGTGCAAGGCACAGAGCAATGCTGCAGCTGCATACCTAGTAAGGTCGGGCACACAGGAAATAAATAGAATAAGACAAAGTAATCCTAAAGAGACGACTATTCATAATAAAACTAGTAGAACATCTAAAATAAAGTCTTAAACAAAAAATTCCAAAGATCAGATGCGGACATTCAATATTTATGAACCAATATGACATATTTAATACCCCTTCATGGTCCAACGAACATGATATCTGAACATTACCTCCAATATATCATCTGCCTGGTTTGCAATGTCATTTAGATTTGCTCCTGGAATGTGAACTTTGGTTCCATTCTTACTCTGAAACGCACCACCACCAGCGGCCACTCTACGTAGTAATTCATACCTGCTTTCTTTCTCAGGGGTCCTGCATAGCAAGCCAATCACTTGGACCTGAAATGGAATGGGTTCCATGTTTCACGCCATTACATTGATTGATAAAATTTTACTAGACCACAAATAAATTAAAGATCAAAGGCCATCCTTACTTGTGGTGGGCACTTCTTTGTAAGATGGGATAGCACCGTTTCCTTGACAACTTCCAACAGTGACTTGCGCTGAACATTAACCATACAGAAATGTCAAAAACCATTTGTAAACTCAACAGTCATATTTTCATTGAAATAAAAAGAGAACAGAAAACAAAAAGTTGTGAAACAACAAAGAAATATCCCAAATTTGATCTAGGAAAAAATGAAATAGTCATTAGGATGCCCAATTCTACAAATGAATGTAACTAAGTTGAAATCTCAGAAGACGCTAGCTATGGACAAATGCAGAAATCTAGATGTGCTAAAGAGTAGAATCCAATATAAGAAACTAACATGATGATGCACTTCCAACTGCCTCTTACAATCCTTGTGCTAAACTATACAAACCAATGGAACAGGTGCTGTTCAACAATCAAACGACTAGACGATAATGCAAGATAACAATAATCATACATGTGTTGTTCATAGTGCAGATGAAAACAAAAATTATATCCAACTGCAGCTTCAAAAAAAAATGATTGGAGCAGCTTCAAAAGCCTTGATAACCATTTTGAAGCCATTCTAGTTGAAATGATTGTACCAAAAGAAAATGCAGGCAAGCAGAGTGTGATATCATAAATAAAAAATACCTTAAATTCTGCTTAAACATGAAGTATTGGCAGATTGACTAAGGATAGCCCAAAAGAATGCTCAAAGTCCAAGTGCAATATTATGACGTTACCTTGTCATCTTGATCCTTTTCAGCAGTTTGAATCATATAATCAAGGGCCATCATAAACCCTGATTCCATCTCATCAACTCTTTTCCCAATAACACCTTGGGCAGCTAATTCAACTGCCACTTTCTCTGATGCTTCATCCATATTCATGTCCTCCAGCTAGCCCATCATAAATGCATTTCACAAGCAGCAGAAAGTATCTTAGTACACTCCAAATTTCATAATAAACACGTAAGAGCACCAAGAGAAAAAAGTTATATTTTCTGAAACTGTAAAATAGATTAATTATTTTAATCATGCAAACTGCCAATTTCAAATGTATCAAATGAAATAGTTCTAGTATTGACCAGAACTTTGGCATGATGTGCCTTTGGCTGTCTTTAGAAATACTTAGAAGTTAAAAGTCTAAATGAATAACTTAAAATCCAAATCTTGGATTGCGGAATAAGATAGGGAGAAAAATAATAATTTGCACAAAACCAATTGGCTAGCTGGCATAGGCGAATACACACATGAGCTTATAAGGAATGGATGCTAGAGTTCACCTTGCACAAAACCAATAGGTTAAATACTTGATAAATTTCATTATTATTTAATTTGGGATCACTTTCGAAAGACTAGTTTCTCCTACGACCCAAATTCTCAATATGGTATTAGAGCATGCCGAGTCCAGGATCCAAACCTGATTGAAGTAGAGTTATTGTACCAAACCTAGGCTGGGCCATGGAAACTTTGTCAAGTGGCTGAATTGGCACTTGAGGCAAAGAGTGAACGGGTGTGAGAAATTACACATAAAAGACTTGAAGGGTATAAGGAAAACGAACCTTCCAAATATAGCTTAAGCCATTTTTTGAATAAGATAACCCAAACTTAATAATAGTGAATTTGACAAATTGCTCCTAGGTCTAGATTCCAGGCTAGATTCATGACGTGAAAATAGAATCGGTCTAATTTACTCAGGATATTGCACTTCTTAAACTTCTAATAACACTTGAGACTACAAAATTGTCATTCTATGAATTAGTTACCCCTTCCACCAATATTAGACCCAAAGAAAAGACAGCAATTCGTAACACCAAACAGTTATTAAATTCCCTCCTTATTCCATGGTATGCAATGAAACAAACAGCTTAATGAACAGAAGTTTTCATGTTAAATGCCATTTTAGTGCTTCAACTTAATAAAGGCATGAGAGTAACATGGTTGAGGTACAGAGATTAAGTATCACATCAAAAGCAAAATCTAATAATACGTTCATATCCGAGTGGGTGAAAAACAAATTTTAAACAATTGAAAGTCCCTCCTTGCCTAAACGAAATTATTATATCACAGTAATGTGGCAAATGAAACCATTTTAAGTTTAAACATCACAATTGGATTATTTCTATCTAAAATTGAAAAATGCAGAATAGCAAAGCATAAGTTAAGAAAACATAATCTCCCATCAGAATCAACTAAAAGTTTCTGATCCATAACAAGCAGATTAATTCAGTGAAGTGAAAATGAACACTTCACCACAGAAACTAAATGTAACACCAAAGGCTTAATGGAGAAGAGAGAGAATTTGAAAAACTGAAAACAAACATTCGTGAGAGGAAATGCTATATGCACCAAATAACACATAAAAATATAAACAAAACTCTCATCAACGACTAAAAAAGCAGAGAAAGAGACCTACAATGGTGATCATTTCTTGAAGAACAGAAATGACCTGTTCTCCGCCTTTGAGTAAAGCTTCATACTGTGAAGAATCCAATTTGTCGTTCCACTCTTCTTGGGTTCTTCTTCTTGTGCCATTTGCACCCAATTCCTCATCCAAGAAACCACCGCCCACCTCAGAACTGGCGCAGTAAACCGTAAATTGCTTATCCCTCCTAGATTGCTTTAGTTGCCACTGCGAATGTTGAGAGGAAGACGAAGATTTGAATGAAGGTGAAGGTACTAAGAGAGTAATATTTGGAGAAAGAGCAGTTATATGTGACAACGAAGAAAATATAAAGTTGCAGGCGCTCTGCAACATCTTCCTGGTTTGCTTTTGTTGGGGTTTTGGGTTTTGCGTTTTTTTGGGAGGAATGGACGGAATTGAGTGAAGATATTTTAATTTATAAAATTATAATCTTATCCCAATATATTTTTTGTATTTTCACAAATTGTATTATTTTGTCCCTTAATTTTAAAAATACACTATCTTAGCCTTTGTATTCTGATTTGATCCTACATTATGTCCTATTAAAATTAGTCATCGGTTTTTCAAATGATCTACTTTTTTAAAATTTAATAGTAAGTGAGAAATTTGATTTGTTTCATCAATTCTTAAAAAATTGAATCATTTAATAAAATATAATGTTAAAATATTATAAATATCACCACAATAAATATTATAAATATAAAATTAAAATTACACACAAGTATAACTTAGCAAATGCAATTACTTAAATCAAACAATATCGTTTCCTTCCGTTGGTTTTTAGTGAAAGGACTAAAATCACCTTAATAAGTTATTAATACCAAAAA
Source organism: Croton setiger (assembly GCA_948099555.1). NCBI lineage: Eukaryota > Viridiplantae > Streptophyta > Magnoliopsida > Malpighiales > Euphorbiaceae > Croton > Croton setiger. Next base: position 95,123 of record CANUEY010006647.1, on the reverse strand, counting down.
TAACCCTTAGTCATAGTTTGTCTCCTCTTTAGTTACTTTGTTGATTTGGACAATCTAGCAATTCTGTTGCAATAAAATGTTGGTACGCTAATTTGGTAGCAGGAATGACTCCATAGATAACTTTGACTAAGCAAATATCTTTTGTTAGTACGCATGTTGATAGTTTTGTGTTATTCTCCATGTTTTTTCTTTAAATCTTTGTCTCTGTTAAGTGTTGGCCACATCTAACACACTGAGAATAAGCATGGTAACAAACTTGAGACATGTACAACATATGAGTTACACTATATTCTTACGTTTCATTTTCCGATTAAAAATTTGAACTTTGGTGTTACCTTCCTATGCCTAATGTAATGTTTTCATTTTTGTATCTTTACATAATTTACAAATGGGTTTGGTGATTTTGACTCTAGTTTTGCTTGCATTTACTTTAAGTGTAGCGGTGAAAAATAAAACTACTTTGAGGTAATAAAGCAAAGTTTCTATAACATAAAGCATGGTTAGGGAAATTGGGCGAAAAAATATAGCTTATTGCATGCAACCCACATAGGACACAAAAGTCCTTCGTCTTTGCATATGTGCCCCCCATTATGGATGTTTTAGTGCCTATATTTGCATTCTTTCAGAAGTAGAAGTTTTGATGCAACTCGGTAATTGAACTAACATTTTTTTTTCCTGACGTGTAGGTTATGATAGGTTGGGAATGTGAATCCTACGTCTATAAGATTGGGCAATCATTTTTCTATCAATTTGGATTTTCAAGATGAGTTAGGCCCAACTTTAATATGGTATCAGAATCATTAACACCCAAGAGACTAGATTTTGGGTCAAACATCTGCAAGGCCGAAGCTGATGCAGAGATGTCACTTAACCCGTCCATCGTGTTATATGAGTTTGTGTTAGCAAGTGCCACCCTGGTTGTACTTAAGGAGATGTTGCGAATGTGAATTCCATATCAATTTGGTAGGACAATCTTCTTCCTGTCAACTTGAGTTTTCAGGATTAGTTAGATCCAACTCTAATATATTATTGATTATTATAGTAGAGAGTATCTAGAATTGCACATCTAAAAGTAGTTTTCAAAAATTAGAATTAGTTAAGATAATTTGAAAGAATTGAAATGAATAATGTAAATTAGCCTAACGAGTGAATGGAAATTGGTGGAGTTTCAATAGAAAAATCTATACGTTTTGTTTCTTTTATGAGATAATTGGTCATTTTATTTATTCTCTAGCAAAATACTTGATTTTCTAAAGATTCCTAAAGAATTGTTTGTGTATGAACCTTACCTGAAAGCTGTTGTGTAATATTTAACAAAAATTGGAGCTAAAGTGGCTGAGGTCGGAGTGTAATTTCTTAGATGATCTGATATTAATTTGGTGAATTAAGTGGTTATGACCTAATATGCATAAGAATTTTGATTGTCTGCAGTGGTTCCTTTTGGAACAAATGTTATTAAAGTTGGATTTTTAGGGATCTAGGGTTTAAAAATATTATATATTAACTTATCATATTGTTTTGAGGGGTAAGAAGTTTGAACAATTAATTTATAGAGGTCTGAGGTGTGGCTTTGACACAGTCTCATTAAAGAATAAATAAATTATGATTTAGGCTTTATATTTTGAGTATATTAGACATTTTAGTCCCTTTATTTTGAATATTATATTTTAATTTATTTATTTTTTGATAATTAGACAGTTTATTCATTCTGTCAAAAAAAAAGTCAAATTATCAAATCGAAATTTATCATAAATATCATATTGTATATTTTTACAGTGACCATTTCTGGCAATAAATGAAATGAATGAATATTTAAATTAAAGTTTTCAATACAGTGATTCAATATGTACTAATTTTCAATATCTAATCATTAAAAAATTTTGAAAAAAATAATTGAAAAAATCTAGATTTTAAAGAAAAAATATCACTCAAACTTTGATACGGACCACTTTGATTGATTGACACGCAGTTAATAGCTCTCAATTTATTTGGAAGGTTTAGAGACAAAAATTATGGAAAAAAGTAATTTTTATTTAAAAAAATTATCCCATAAACCTATCCAAATAAATCCTGCCCTGACCATTCTGTACTCTGTGTCAGATAGTTGCCTCCTTCCAAATTTACCCTCATGTAATTTCGTTGTCGCTTTGGCTAAACATACTAGTATAAAATATTCATATCACCGAATTGCTAGTGCTAGGCACGCATAAAATTTTGTTCAATTGTTCGAAATGGTTATTTTAGTATTTTCCTCCAATTCTATCTTCTAGGGCAAATATCTCACACCATCAATGTATTAATGATGCCTATGTTAAAAAAAGAAAAAAAAAAAAGAATTAATGATGCAGAGGAGGAGGTGTTTGAGGTTGGCATACTACTCCTACCTGCCTCCGTACCATAACATTTGAACAACAAATTTATATCTTATTTAATAATAGTCCCTATGAGTAAATGTTCCCATTATTAAAATGTCCCTATGAGTAAATGTTCCCATTATATATTGCATTTTTAAATGTTCCCATTATTTTTTTTTCCAGATTTAAATGTCAACTTATATTTAAATTATAAATGGTTGATTGAAGTATTTCTTAAAATTTAAATTATAAATTATAATCATATTATAAGTAGTTTTTAAAAAATTGGGTTTTGCAATTTATTTTTTAAAAGTTTTGAGTAAGTAAAAGACCAAAATATCCCTATCTAAATTTCAATATCTCTTCATTGCTTTTAAAATTCATGCTCATCTTCAACTTTCATAATCCATCCACACATCCATGCCTGTATTTACTTCATCGATCTTCAATCTTCACAATCCATTTTCAATTACAGTTCCTATCTTATACCCATAGATGTGACTAAAACAAGATCAAGGTCGATTGAAGATAACTCGAAGTCGACCTCACATATAAAGCAATATAGTCGATTGATAGAACTTCAAATACAAGCCTCCTTTTTTGGACCCTGAAAACATCAAAACCCTATTGGACTCCGAAATCTTTAAAATCCAACGAATCTTATTGGACGCTGAAATTTCGAATGCATCGTTTCAATTTCCCTATAAATAATAACTAAATAATAACCAAACGTAATGGTCAAATAGTCTGTTATTTACACTTTTAATCACTGTTAGAAACACTCCTATGATGCATAGATAAGGGGAACTCTTGATTCAAAATTAATTATTATTTATATACAGACAAGTAATTTTCTTAAAAAAAAGTTCTAAGTAAAATAACAAATATTACTTATAACCCTAAAAAAAAACTAATATTACTATATAGATGGAGACCAAGCTAAGGGGCATTTTAGTCATCAAAAATAATGAAATATGGACTGGAGGGCATGATATGTAAATTATGCAAAATGACAGTGGCAATTCTACGCCAACGGTTTTTTCACACGAGAAACCAACGGTTCCGCTTTTCCACTTGTATAAAAAGTAAAGAACCATAGTTGCTTCCCAGACCAACCTCATTTATCCATTTCTGATATTTTTCTCTTTCCTAGGGTTTGGGCTTTCCTTCTCTCTCGCTCAAAATCTCTGTTCAAAAGGCGTCAATGGCTGATCAGGAAGTCCAAAACGGTGGCTGTGACAATGCTTCGGATGTTGGTTTTTCAGCCGTGAAGTCTCAGCTGCTGGTGGAGGCCCCCAAGGCAAATGATGCTGTTCAGTTCTATAAGGCTGCGTTCGGTGCTGTGGAGATTGGCCGTGTCACTCAGCCCAAGCGCAAAGCCGACCAGGAGCTTCCTCATATCATCTCTGCTCACCTTATGATCGCTGGTTTCTCCATTGTTGTCTCTGACCTCGCTGATGACTCTGCACCGTACTGTTTCTTTCTCTCTCACTTTCACATGCTTGTTCTCACACATTTGCACTGCTTTTTTTACTCATGTTTTAGGTTTTCTTTTCACTTTCAGATCTTAACATTTTTGTGGTTGAGTCTTTCGTTTATGATATTTTCTCCCCTTCTGTTCTTTATCTGGTGTTACGATGAGCTGAGTTATTTTTATGATGCTGTTGTCTTTTTCTGTGATTTGTTTTTTTTTTTTTTGAACGGCCTTTCTGTGATTTGTATGTAGTCTTTTTACCTTTGTGTGATGAATGCTTATTGTCTTTCTGTTTATTTCTTATTGTATACTTCATTTACTACTCATTAAATCTCTTTTAGAATAGTTTCTGATCTTAGAAAATGCTGTTTTTCTATTTTATGGGCAAAATATACATAGATGGCTTTGTATGAACTACTTTAGCCAGTTGTACATATTTTTTCTTGCTTCAGTCTTCATCTTTCATTTGCTCACACGTGTGTTGATAAACCATGGTTCTCTTGTGATCTTATCGCGGTTTTATTTTTATATGTGTATGATGTGTCAATTTTAGAGAGGTAACTATACAGTAGTTGTTGCACAAAACAAACAGGGTGGTGAATACTGTGGGCACCAGAATCGCTTTATCCTTGGAAACCGTGGATATTGAAGCTGCTATAGCCAAAGCTGTGGAAAATGGAGCTGTCGCTGAGGGAGAGATCCGTGATGGGGACGACGCGATTTGTGGTGGGCGCGTGGGCAAGATCAAGGATCCTTACGGTTTCGTGTGGCTCATTACATCTCCTGCGAAGAAGACAGTTGCTGACGTGGAGGCGTAGAAGCCGCACGATATGATCATAATTCCGAATCTCTAGTTAGCTGTGGGTTCTAGTCTAGACTGTTGTTTTTGTTTTTATGTGGCTTTTCTGTTCAATGGAAGAGTGAGACATCGGTATCAGAGAAAAGGTTTCTAGCTGTTAGTATTAGGTTTTGAAGGATGGCTTCTTTGCTATTCTAATATGCTCCTTGGACATTTTCGTAATTCAAAAATGACCATGAATGTTTTTTTCTAACCGCTTGGTTTTATTATATATGCATCCTTCCAAGTTGCGTTGCCCAGCTTTCCGATTTCTACCTCATGACAAATATTTAATTGGTTAATTACATCTCTAAGTTTACGTTATACTAATAGTTTCAGATAAGCTTAATTAATAAATAGAAAAATCCGTAAGCTCTGAAACAATTCTTTTCTAAAGAGTTGATATGGGATGGATGTGTCATGTGTGGATTTGCAGTGGTGGCTGTCTCTTCTTTTGCGACATTATCTTGTTCTTTTAATTGTTCAGTATTTTGATTCATTAAAAGGACTTAACGGAGTAGAGTTTTATTGTTAAAAATAACATTAGTGTATTCTTTTGAGACAATTCGCAAATGCTCCTTTCGACTGAAGAACTGGTCAGGTTATTGTATGGGCATACATACATACTGTGGTGCGAGGATATTAACGTATGGCCATGGGTAGTTTTTAATTATGGCTAATTATTTCTGGGCATTATCAACTATGAGTTTGTCAATTGTCACAAGTGCAGTGTGCATTATATATTGAACTTTGAAACTATTATGTATCAATACATTATAATTCGAAATTTGGTATCAAAATTGGAAATGGTGTCCATATGTAATTATAATAATTTTAATTAAAAATAAAAGAAAAGAAAATAAAGGGAAGGAGCAGCTCCTTCGATCAACGGAAGCCCTAGGATAGCAACCAGCACCTTCATGAAACTCCCCCAATCCCTCCACAACACAACCGCCGCCATGAAATTGCGTTTGAAATTTCAAACAAAACACAATTCAGAACTAAAACAGAATCCAAAATGCAAGACATTGTTCCAGAACTATCTAATTTCTCAGCAGAATGGGAAGCATCCTTGCAGGCAACAACTACAGTTTTTAGCGGGCTTTACAATGGAAGATAAAAGAAGGATTTTATTAACAAATGTCAATTTTTTAAACTTTAGCATAAATAAATATTAATAATTTTGAAATATTAGTTAAACGAAACGTTTATCTATACGATAAAGGGAAATATATATATTTTCAGGAAACATAGATATTTTAATTGTCACGGTATTAAATATGTATTTTAACTTATATATATGCCTATTTACTAATAACAATGAAGTGATATTTATTTAATATTTGAAAAATGATCCATTTTGCAAAATTTGGACACTAAAATATACATTTAAGATCAATATTTTTTAGAAAATATGATTTAGTACTTGGATATTTAAAAATTTAAAAAATTAGTTCATAAATGTTTCGTACTTTTAATTTTTTATCGCTTACATGATTTAATCATTTCATGTAAGAAGTATGTTTGGCATTGTTTAAAACCATTTTTAATGTGTTTATATGATTTTCTAAACTATTTCTATTAAAAAAATGTTGTATAAGTCAAAAGGATCAAACACCCTTAAATTTTCTCAGTTAAAAAATATCTACTAAAATATTATATACTTTAGTGATTATGATTAATAAAATATAATTAGTTATATGTTTGTAATTTTGTTCTGTGGGACTCATCAAAGACCGATTGAGTATGAAAAGCGAGTGGAGGGGTTTAAAGTGGAAGCGATCTAGACTTTGTCAATTCTATTGTGATCTTCAATTGGATAAGTTGAAGCAATTTAGGCTTCCTCAATTCTATCGGGATCTTCTTCTTTATGTTAGATTTATTTTATAAGTTTTATATGTTTGTGTTCTAATGTTAGTATTTTTTTTCCTAATAAATGTATTTGCCAGTTTTATTAAAAAAATATTATTTGAAATAAATTAGTATTTCAATTTATTTTTATATTTAAATAAAATAAATTACCAATATTTTCAATAAATGTTATTTATTTTGGTGCTCTTGTTAGTTTTATGCATGATGGGACAAAATCGTATAATTTGTTAAAATCGTATAAACATCTGTGATTGAATTATAATTTTTCCCATTTTTAATAACAATAATAAATAATGTGTACATTGTACAGTTTTAATGTTAAAGGCTGGAACTGTAGCCCTTTTCCTGTTTGTATATTAACATGAAATTGAAAAAATCAAATAAATCATTCCTAACTACAATGTAAAAGAGAATATACAATCATTTCACTAATACTTAGTTATAGAAATATTAAAAGAAATCCATTCATAATAGATATGACTCGCAAACATAAATAATCCCATTAACACTTAAATTAAGATCAAACGCACTTTTAAGGTACATAATCAACAAACATTTTCTTTTAATCCAAAAAAAAATAAAATGAAACAAACACATTCTTAAATTACTCTATTTCTTAAAATACAGCTAATTAGATAATCTCTTGAAGTTCTTCATTGCAAACCTGTAGGAAAAATGAACCAATTAATGTGCAATTTCATAAATATATATAAATAAATATTTACACACACTCTCCTCTCACTTTTTCTTCTTCCCAACATTTGTTTGTTTTGAGGAATTTTTTACAAGTTGATGGGCTTAAAGATCATTTATATTTCTATTTTGTCTAATTAAATAAATATCAGAATTTCAAGTTTAGTGCTAACTAAATATTAATTTTTTTTCCCAAAATTCAACAAATAATCTGCAATTTTTTTTAATGCAAAAAGTTCGTTCCTATTTTTTTTTAAAATAATATATTAACTAATTAAAATTAATTATTAATTAGTTACTTTTGAAAAATTGTATAGCAGTGGGAAAAGACGTGGCCATGGGCCAGGTTGGTCCGCTAGGCTCGTGGAAAAATTGGTCCGGTCCGGTTCAGGTTTAATGAAATTTCGAAGCGTAATCTTTATAAACCGTGAACTATTTTCGAACTATCGCTTAACCGTTCTCGAATCACCGGTTAACTAGCCTGGCGGTTCAATAGGCCGGTTACGGTTTAGTCCATCCCCAAACTGTGGCTCAGCCGGACCCGTGGCCACCTCTAGATGGGAATCATCATCATCCCATTGTACATTCCTTGTCTACCGCCATTAAAATAACTTTAGCTTCTCCTCTCCCACCAGAACTCACTCCTTCACCCGTTCAACCGCCGCCAGACCAGCTAGTACCATCTTTCTCTCTCTCTACACATATAGTGTCTCTCTCTGTTTCTCCAAATACCGTCTAAATCACAGAGATAGTATTTAACTAGCCAATCATGTATAGCCCACACCAAGTCAATTTTAGCAATCTAAAACAGAATTCCACCATGAAACTACGATTTGCCGCAAATGAATCATGAAATTACAAGTTCAAGCGATGGCGGCGTGAAAAAGTGGAACGACAAGAAGGAGAATGGAAGATTGATGATTAATGTACATAATTACAAATTAGTCCTTTAAGTTACTTAACCTTTTCAGTTAGGTCCTCTAAGATTTAAAATGTCAAAAATTATATTGTTTAGATGTTAGAATATAAAAAATAATTACACATTGACATGTATATAAAAATTAATTTATATACTGACTTTTACATATAAAAATCAATTTTTTTATATATTTACATACTAAAATCAGAATATAAACAATATAAAAAAATATGTAAACAAACCATCAGTATGTAAATTAGTATATAAACAAATAATCGAATTATATACTAATGGTATGTAAAAAATCAATTTATATATTTATGAGTATATAAAATAATCTATGGGTATAAAAATAATTATCTTTAAAAATCAATTTACATATTGATCGATATGTAAAAAAAATAGGGATATAAAAATAATTATCATAAAAAAAAATTTAATACTGATGGTATGTAAAATTGATTTACATACCGATTAGTATGTAAAAATATTATGGATTATATGAGTAGTTATTACAAAAAATTATCATTTACTTAATTTCTAAAATATTATGACATTTATTTAACTGCAAACTCAAAAAATCAAAAAGTTATTATTTACTCAAAGGGCTAAGTTAGTATATAACAGATTTTAATTTTTGTTAAGTAAAAAACATGTATTTTAAAAAATTAACTAAGTTTTAATCAAAAATAACTTTATTATTTTAAAATTATAAAATATAAAATTTTTTATTAAAAATAATTAACAAATAAATATTAAAATTGAAAAAAGAAAATATACCTTACCTGTGTCGCCGCTGCTCCTCCGCCCATAAAACATATAAACGACGATCTAAGAGTATCAATCGAAAGGTCTAATGTCGGTGAGTAGTCTGATATCCTCAGAAATTCCATCAGATTACTAGAAGCCGACCAAACAACTGTTCGAAAAAATTGATTGTCGCGGACTGGAAAACTTACAAATCGACAAACCGTCGAGTTTCAGCTGACGTTCATACTTTTTGTCTGATTTAGACGATCATTGACCAAAGCAACATGATAGCATCTCATTTCTGACGAGTTACGGCAAGCATAGGTCTGAGCAACGGCGACGACTGGATTTTCTTGTCGATGATGAGAGGGAAAGAAGGAAGATTAATACGATATTTCTGGAATTCACAATTTAGTCCATGAAGTTTCTTATAAGTTACAGTTGAGTCATTTAGGTATTAAAATGTAAAAAATCTTAGTTTTTGAATGTTTTAATGTAAACATAAAATTTTATATACTTATAGATAGATAAAATTCAACTTAGACATTAATTTATATATTGTTAAATATGTAAATAATAATTCTTATGCTGTTTTACATACTAGTATCAATATGTAAACAATTTAAAAAAGAAATTAAACAAATAATAAATTTTCAAATTGGATAACATATAAAAATTAAATTTACATATTGATTGATATGTAAAAATATTTTAGAGATATAAAAGTAATTGTAAAAAAAAAAATTAATTTATATATTGATTAGATAAAAAAAATTAGGGACATAAAAATAATTATCACAAATAATTAATTTAAATACTGATCAAAATTTAAAAATTAACTTACATACTAATCAATATATAAAAATACATAAAATAGTTGTCATTTACCTAATTTTTGAAGAATCATGAAATTTACTTAAATACAAATTGCAAAATTAATATTTAGTTAATTTCTATTTCTATTGGGCCAACTAAAATGGGCTCCCTTAAACGGCAAATGGGCTTTTTTCTATTCGTAAGTAGTACTAAGTAGTAAAGAGGAGAGCAGGGAGTGAGATACATACCTGAAGATTGGAATTAGCAATTAGCAGGAGTAGCAAGATTGCACTTAGCAGGCAATGCCAAAGCAAGATCAGGATCAATTCCAAGAGAAGGCAACAATAGAGAATTCCTGTAAGAACACAGACATGTCAAATTAGCACCTGCCAGTGCTTGACAACATTTGGTTGAAGGAGGATCCACTGGATTTTGTTTTGTAACAGATGGCTTGCAAGCTAAGAGCCCATCGTCGTTCATGTCACACAAGGTGATTGACTCTGCACATTCGAACATGCCAACCATCATCAAGACCGCCATCGCCATCGCCACCGCCACCGCCATATTTTTTCCCATTCTCGTGCTTGTTATAGATTAGTGCTTTGATTGAAATATGATCTCATTTACAGTGCTTCTTGTTATATATAGAATATAGAGAGAGTGGGTTGGGTAGCTTAAGAGCCACAAGTTGAAGACCCGTGAAGCAGAATTGGCAGCATTCGACATCACGAGATCTGCATCAATTTTATTATAATTATCACAAGGAATAATTAAATCCCTTCCAATAAGTTCATGTACAACTACTCCTTCCCAAATGATTATTGTTGTTGGATATTATTTTTTAAAGAATTGATGGAATTTCAATCATTTCCTTTAACTTATAATTTCCAATTTCTGCATTTTTCCTACCGCACTTACACTTTTACTTTGTTAGTTTTTAGCATTTTGATTTGTTTTGCTAATAAATTATTTTTTAGCGTTCGTTAAAATAATTTATAGGATAACTTTTAACTAATAAAATAGTGTTTTACAATTAATTTTTAGTATTTTGTTAATAGTTACAATATGAATTAAAAGTTATTTAAATAGATAACCACTTTTACTGTTACCAAAAGTGCCTGTGTAGTGATGGAATGAGGAAAATAGTAATAGTTGTTGTCATTTTCGATTGAGATTGTTGCTAATTTGTTGTTGCCCATAAATTGAAGAATGTGCAACAAACTTAGTGTTAGAATATTGGTATATTATTTGATGCAAATTAAGTATCATAAACCTGTCATATTGAGTGTCAATTGAGTATTATAAACACATAAATTTGCAAATTATTTAATAAAATTTTGATAGTTTTGAAATATCTTAAACTTGTATCCCAGTATCATAAACGAATCATAAACATGTTAGAATCATGTCGATATCTAACAAAATTTTGATAGTTTTTGAAATATCATAAACTCACAATACACTAGTTGTAAACTCATGTCAACCAATGCACAGGTGTTCTTTAAAATGACCTTTTTGGTAATTATATTTTACATTTTCGATATATTACACTACCAATATTATCTTTAGAATTAATATTTGTAACCATCAATATAATAATAAATAAATACACTTTTATTTTTTTTTATTGAGCCCACGGTAAATACACATATTTAGAAATATAGTCAATTCAATCCAATTCTTCTCAATTAATTTATTGTTCATGATATTAATATATATGCAAATTTATTTTTATTTACATGGAAATAAATATGAAGTCATACCCTGCGACAACGATGGATTCCTAAAAAAATTACAAAGAGATATGCATATTAATATATACATACAAGTAAATATAAATGTTGGCCATTATATTTCAACAACTACAAAACGAAATGTATATTTTAATTAGTAATCTATCAATGTCTATTAATTTAATATTTTAAAAATTATAACATTTGCTTAATTTATTTTCCAAAACATGACATAAATTTCCAATACCAAACAAGTAGACTAACCTATCTTATTTAGGGGTTTTTCCTTTAGCTGAAATTGAAATGAAATTATCCAAAAGTGGTAGCACTTAAAATAAATGAGTTGAAAAAGAAATTCTGCTGGCCATACTTCTGATCAAAATGGGCTACCCCATACCATACCATATGCCTTTAAGATATTCCAATGGAAAAATGACATCTTCTTTAAATAATTAGAAATAGAATAAATATCCAAAGAACCTTAACAATCCATTATTAAAGCACATTACCACTTTGCATATTTCTGCATTCGCAACTTGGTCACATCTACCCAATTGATGAACCACACCTGGACTGGAATTGGTTCTATAAGTGACAATAGAGGAACAATTTTGCATGAACTATTTGCTTTTAGATACTTTATTGTGGGAAGTTCGTTGTTTTTTAGAAAGAATATGAGTGTAATTAGCTTCATTTTTATTGATATATAATTGCTGATAAGGGGTTCGGGGAAACTATATTTTATTCATCCAACCAAATTTCTAATATAATAGGCTGGAAATTGGATGTCTATGCTATTTTGACCTAAATATTATCCCACATAATAAAATCTTTTGAATATAAAACCCAATAAATTTTATTCTGAAATCTCATAAGTCATATTCTTTTAATATAGATTGGGTCACTAATAAATTTGATAACTCTCATAAGATTGCAAAGAAACATCCATGCTTGTTGTATATATGTAATTATATTTAAGTCCAATCTTTTGTTTTAAAAAATAAATAAAGATACCAAAAAACAGTTGAAATTGAAAGTTTAAGTGATAGTTGATTAAAGAAAAAAAAATTAAGTGATCGACCTATATTAGTAAAATTAAATTCCGAGTAATTAGTTAAATATAAACTTTCTCTTTTTACAAAAATGAGAAAATCCGCTGGCGTATTTGTGTTTTGGGGTTAAGCTGAAGTAATTATTGAAAATATAAAAATATATTATTCCTCGAAAATTAGAAAGGTATTAGAGAGAATAATCTGAAATTACGTTAGCTAATATCTCATCTCTTAATTAAAGTTGTAGACTTTTGTAAGGAGCAAGTTTTGTGTATGCAATGCAGCAAACCTTACATATGAAAACCTCTTTTTACATTTGTATAAATAGGTCTTAAGTTGATCAAACCCTTTCAAATTATATTCTCACTTCGCCTCTTTTCTTTACTTAATAATACACTCTCTTCTCTTCTCCTCATCCATCTAATCTAATCTATGGCTTCTGTGCAGGTTCACTTTTCCCTTTTTCCAATTTAATTTTTAATATGGTACTGTAGTTTTGTTTGTTTTGTCAGTCATACTGTATAACAGAAGCTCCAATTTTTTTGGTCACTACATTTAATGCTGACGTTACCGTTTTTTTTTTTTTTAATTTTGAAATTTTTAGTATAAAAAAAAGAGCAATATATATATATATATATATATATATATATATACTCGTTTGAGCTTAATTTCCATTGAATAATTTTGAGTCAAAACTTGTTATCAAATTTATTTATTTACTTATTTTAATGGTTCAGTTTATTTGATTTGAAAGTTAATATATTTTGATGTACAGAAAATCATATCATATCACCATTTTAGTTTTATTTTGTAATGTACGACTCAAAAGAAATGTTTTTATTGCATTTAATTATTAGAAAAGAATTTAGTGCAGCAGGTGACCAAAAAAAGTTGTAATAATTAATTATAAAAATATATAGTTAATTTGTGAGAGGACAGTGCAACAAAAGAAATATAAAAACTCTATTAATTAATTGTAAGTTGATATAGGAAAACCAATCGATGGAAGAGGTGAGCAACGGAGAAGCTGAGAAATCAAAGCAAGAAAGTCCGGTTCTTGAAGAAAAGTGGACCCCAAACGAAGAACCAGAAGTAGTAGTTCATGAGGGGGATCCAGATGAAGACAACGACAACGAAGAAGGTAAAGAAGACCAAAATATAGGAGGATCAGACACCGTTGATGATGATGAACCATGTGCTTCTTTTGATGTGGAAGGAGACGTTGAAGCTGATGTTCAAGAATCTGAAGCTCATGCCATTTAATTATCACATCCACTAAAAACCTTATTATGTTATTGTTTGTGTGTGTTTAATTTGCTTGCTTTCGATAAGACAAATAACATCAGATGTTGTATTTTATTTTACAAGTTAATTAATTAAGCCTTTTGTTAATTAATTTGTTTAAGCAGTGATTTTGTTAATTGTAGTTTGTGTTTTTCTGCATTAACTATGCAAACCCTTGTATAAGGAAAGGAATTTGTCTTTCATTTTGATGGACTTGTCCAACTCTGATCCGAGAATCTAATATTTAACCATTTATTAAATTCAGGGAAGTTTCACAAATTTTAGGGTATCAAGTGGATTTTCAATGAAAGTTCAGGGGCAGAAATGTATTAAACCTCCAAATAAACGAATTTGGAAAGAATTTTTATCCAACATACTTTGAAAAATCAATTTGTTGTAGAGCCAAAATCAACATTTTCAGATCAATTTGTGGTGAGATCCGACTCAACTGGAGACAGGTTTAAAGAATAATTTTTATAAAACCAAGTTCCCAACAATAATTTTTTCAATCGGAAAGGAATTAATTCGGACATATTCGGCAATGCCCAAGTTACATTTGCATTCACCGGAAGGTAGGGTGTGTTTTTATCGTCCTCCTGTTTTTTTAGTTTGAGCAACCGCGGAAATTTTCTGGTCATATTCTCTTTTGCTTACATATACAAGAGAAATTGTTAATTTTTTTTAAAAAAATTTCATATCGATAAAGACTGATAATACGACATATTTTTCCATCAATATTGTATTTCAAATATTATAATTTTTTAAAAGCACATAATTTTCAAAAACTTTATTTCTTTTGCCAAAATTTAAAAACTTACAAATAATTGTTTCCAATTTTTTATTATTATGTTTGTTATTTCTCATATATGTAATGAAATTAATATTTCATTTTTTTAAAAAAAAAATGAAATTAGAGATCAGATCCAATAATCATTAAATTAATCTTTCATATAACATTATTATTTCAGATCATATTTAATGAATCATAAATATCATAATATATAAAATTTCTGATTTATATTTGAAGTTTTAAAGGAAATGAATTCAATAATTATTTTAATTGTGGAGCAAGTACTATTTTTTATTTTTATTTTAAAAAATAGATATATTATAAAAATAATATAAAAAAAAAGCATTTACTTAATGTTGTATTCTAGTTATACTACTGTTACACAAGTATAAAAAAAGTTGAACGGCTATTGTATTGTTTTGTACTATTATATATTATTATTCAATTAAATTGGTGTATAATTATTATATGGATTTTAAATTGTGAGACATTTATTATTATTATTATTTTTAAATTGTGTTTTTTTTAAATTAAAATAAAAAGTGTTTATATATTCCACTTTATATTTTTCAAAGGTCATGATGAACGTGGTATTACTTCTGGTCTGAATTAAATGGGCTGAAACTCATTATAAGGTCCTTTAAAAGCCTTAAAGTAGGCCCAAGATATGACAGCAATCCTGATGTTGTATGATGAAAAAGTTTGAAACTGACAATTAAGTAAGAAGCGTACCTACGCTACCAGGAAAAAAGGAAGAATAAAGAGAAGAGAAGAGGAGAGGGGCCCGGGCCCTTCTTTAAAATTTGTCATTTTATTTGGCTCTGGTTTTGAGGCTCTGTAATAGAATGGCTAGAATCTCTATGAACACAGACTGAAATCCCTGAACTTGTGCTCCTTTCCCACATGCCTCTCCCTCAAAATACCTTTTTTAACTACCTTTTTTTTATTTGTTATTTTATTACTTTTTATGTTTTTAAATATATACCTCGTAATCTACACAAATTAACTTCTTTTACACTAATTGAGTAATAATATTTTGATAAACGAAGAGATTATATATATCATAATAAAGTACAAATAATAAAAACATGAGAATTTCAAGAGGTTCTTCCGCTAATCATTTTACGAATTTTGCAATGAGTGATATGAAACAAGTTAACATCTTTTTACAAATAACAATCGTTTGCCAAAATAGGAATTATCTACTGAAGATGTATTCAAGCATAAACCACTTCAAGAATAAATTATAATTATATAAAATGAAGTGGATATTATAAATAAAATGATCCAAAACAGATAAAAACATTAAATCAGTTTGAGTGGCCATCACCACTATAATGATGAACACAAGGCCCAAGAATTAGAGTACCACATTTTTACTTAATAGGGTAGCAGTAGCAGTAGCAGAGACCAAAGGCCATCCCTTCCTTGTATGCAAATGCTAATTTTCTAGTATTATTATTACTTTTATTAGGGATAATGATATTTTTGGTGTCTGAACTTTCAGACCTTTTTTGTTTTGGTATCTCAACTTTAAAAATGTTTTAATAAGTGTTTGAACTTTTGAAAATGCCATTTTTTAGTGTCTAAACTTGACGTGGCAGCCGGACTCCGGTGACTTGAACACCTGGCTGTCCACGTAAGATCAGCTGATGACATGACCTTGTACATGTCCATTTGTTGCATATTTGGTTTTTGCCGGGTCTGGTCATGGGCGGACAATTAACTTGAAAACCCAAAAAAGAAACTCAAAATCCTCTCACTCTGTTCTTCCTTCCTGCAATTTTATTTGCCATCCACATTTTAATATCCATTTTTCTCCACCTAACCTTGAACACTACCAATTGACAACCATACCCATTCAGTATTCTTAATCCCGTCCTCAACACCCCCATCTTTTGCACCACCTCTCTACAATTAACCATTACTAACCTCAACCCTTTACCCCAAAAGATCAAAACTTGCAGCAAATTGAAAGCTTTATTGCATATGTATCCACCCAAAAATTTTACATTTATGTGCAAAAAGAAATCGCACCACCAGCCACGCTTCCACACAACATAAATCTATGTAAACTAAACATTGTAACATCAAAATCACAATTTAGTACACAAATCATCTCATAAATCATCAAAGTTGTATACCAAAAAAAAAAAAAAAAGAGAGAGCTTTTCCTGCTGAGGTCATTAAAGCATCTTCTACAAATCAAAATTCCGATAATTCACAATCTTTCTTTCTCTGATCAAAACAATTATCAGTATTTGATTGAGTAAACAAATAGAAGAAGACAAGATAATAATCAAAAACAAAAAACCATAGCTTCAGTTAAAAGCTTGAATACAAAAATGAAAAAATCCAAATAATTTAAGGTTTTTTTTTTTTTTTTTTTTTTTTTTAAAAAAAAAAACCAATATCAATATAATCAGTATATATATTGTACCGAAATATAATTAGTATATATATTAAAAACGCAAATACAATAAACAAATTTTACAAACTCTCAAATTCAAAATAACATGCAATTCATAAATCAAATTAAAAACCTAAAATGAACAAACACTAGAACTAAAGCCATCGGGGTGAGGAATGATGAGAGAGAAGACGGTATAGCCTTTAGTGAGGATTGACCGCAACAATCAATTTTGGGGCGTCGAGTTATGATCGCCACCAACCTCAGCCACTTTGAATGATCCCTACCATGGTCACTCCATGCGACCTTTGTGTGATCTTCAATTTCGCTTTGCGACCATTGAGAGAGTAGAAAGATTAATAGAGAGAGACAAGAGAAGAAGCGTAAAAAGATTGAAAGAAATAGAGAGGCAGAGAGATGAAATTAGAGTTGCAATGGAAAAAAGGGAAAGGGATTGGGACGACGACTTTGATTTCGATTTTTTGCTTCGACCTGAGAATATGGAAGAGTTTGTCAGAGTAGATTGAGAGGGGCTTCGTTGAATGGTGAGGCAGAAGATAAGTACGGCAAAGTAAACACTAGAGAGGATGTGCTGCTGGGTTTTAGGGTTAGGCATTGTTATTTAAATACTATGACCCGACTCATTTCGTGGACCCGACCCATGTATTTCATATGCAGCTTTGTTAAATTATTTTTTCTTCACCCACCGTCTTCTGATCATAAAAAAAAATTCACCGGCTACCACGTCAAGTATTGAGACACTAGAAAATAACATTTTCAAAAGTTTAGACACTCATTCTTACGTTTTTAAAGTTAAGACACCAAAACAAAAAAGGTCTGAAAGTTCAGACACCAAAAATATAATTATCCCTTTTTATTATATTCTCAGCCTGTCTGCCTATTCACCCTATATATAACTCTATACAAAAGTGCAATTTTTTCTTAGAAGTATAAAGATATTGAAGTCATTTTTTTAATTTTTAAAATTAATTATATAATCAAACTATTCATATTCCTTAATCAGTCTTTCTTTTATTCTATAACAAATAAGTAATGTTAACTTTTCTATTTATTTCTATTCAAATTGTTAATATATTAAATTAATAAAATAATTTAATTTTATTTTTCATAATTAATAACATTGTTAAAATTAAAATTTTATTATATTCATATCTATTTTTATAAATAAATATGCAGCAATGTTTGTGTCAAATATTTAAATAAGACTTAAAATATTTAAATAATTTTTTATTTTAAAAATAATAATTATTAAATTAATTATTTTAAAATTAATTTAATATCTAATTTTTACTTATGAATGTTAGTTATAATTATATTAAAATATATTAGATTTCTGAATTATAATAAAATATTATTATTTTTTTAAAATATAATATTTATATCTAATCATTGCACTTAATTAATATTTATTAAAATATGATATTTGAATAACTTTGCGAAAATTTTAAAACAATATTTTTCAAAAACGTGTTACTTCTCAAAAAATTTAACATAAATTTTATAGTATCAAATAATAAAAAATATTAATAAGTGATTAATATTTAAACGAATTTAACTTAATTTTCTTATAAATAATTTGCATAAGATCATTATATAAATTATTTATATTGTTCTACATAATAAAAAATACTAATATTAATAAAAAAAATTCCATTATTAATAAATATGTTCATAAAAAAATAATATTATTATATGTCAACATTTTAATTCACTTTTTACATTATAAAATGAATATTATTTTATAGTTTAAATAATTTAAATATAAAAGTTTATTATATCATGTATAAATGATATTCGAGTTTCACATAGTGTTTGATATATTATATTAATATATCAAGAAAGTAAATTAAAAAAATAAATTTTCTAAAAAATATTAAATTGGTGTGTACATATAATATTGGAAGCATTTATAATTATATCAAAAACTCGTTGTTCTAAGCACGTTAAAAAATGGACATATATGGAACGTAAAAAGCGGTTAAGGAGACATAAAGCTTATTGAAGTTGATGAAGCGTTGACCCATCTTTGTCGCCTTCACTGACTTTAGCTGTTTGAAATAGTAATTAGGCAATTAATTTAGAATTCTATCTTCTCTCTGCCTACGCGTGGGCGTGTGGCCTTTCAAAAGCCTTTCTTTTTTAAAAAAGCTTTCCTATTACGTGTAAACAATTACATTTATTTTTAAATGAATATTTTTTTAAAGAAATATTAATGCACCATGTAATACTTCCTCATCAATTTATTTAGAGAAAGAAAGAAATTATTATTTTATATAAATTATTTTAATATTTTTTGTGATAAAATTAATTGGAGAAATGAATTTATTGTTTTTTGTGATTTATAATTAATAGGATATCAAATTTTATTAAAATGTTATAATAACTTTACTTATTTTTACACAAATGTAATTTTTTTAATATAAATTAAACGCTAATTTTAAAATCTTTCTCCAAGTTAAACGGGAGGGTAGTAAATTGTAGGATTGAGCCCAACTGATAAAAAAACAACAGAAATTTTAAGCAACCAAGAACCATATCGAGCACGACAAAAATCGAAAAAATCAAGCCGATCAAATTCGGTTCAGTTTAAACTGAACATATTGAACTTGTTCTCAATGCTAGATATTGTTTGATGGGCTTTTTTGTTTATCGAAATCCCTTCTTATTCCCTTCCAATTTCTTCTCTTTTTTTTTTTTTTCAATTTCTTATTCTTATTTTTTAGATTGAGCTTTAGCTAATTTGATTCTATCTTTGAAATTGATCAGAAAAAGAACTGAAGTTGAAGCGATCCGCATCACTGTCATTGCTTTTCTGGTCAGTTGAAATTAATCTCTTCGCTCGTCATTCTTCAGGCTGAACAAAAACTTTGCCGATCTAGTTCCCTTGCATTTTTCTAACATGATTCATTTCAACTTCTATCAAATTCAGGTTAGCTTTTCTTCTCCATTTGTATTTGGAATGTCATCTTATCGAGCCAAGATGCTCTTTTCCTAATCTTTGTTTATGTTGAATGTTGGTGTTTATTTTAAATGCTGATACTTTTCGAAACCAACAGAATGTTTAATAGAAGAATCTCTACTCAGTTGAGAATCTTTGCTTCTCCTATTCATATGATATTAATCATAAATAGCATTATTAAATATTTTTAAATATAGTAAACAAACGCTGAAAAAATAAAAAAAATATATATTATAAATATGATAAATGGAGAATAAATATTAAGTCATGAAATATAAATGAAAAAAATTAAAAATTTAATATTGAATTATATATGACCGTCGAATATAAGAGGAGAGCGAAAAAAATAACCCGAAAATTAATTGTATTGATATGAATTATAAGTTGATATTCGTTTGGATCGGTACTAAAATCCGATCAATTGATTTTATTGATATAGATTATATGTTGATTTAATGGTTTGGATCAGTACTGAAGCACGACCACTTGATTATATTGAAAATTCTGATGATTATTATCCATGTCATACACAAGTATTTATATATGATTTAATAAAAGAGTTATGAACGTCTTGACTTGAACTTAATCATACTCGCGAGTCAGTATATGATTTTACAGATAGAGTCTACGGGTCGTTATGTGATGTATAAATGGATCTTCGGGTCGTAAAAAATATTGATACTGGCCAGCCATATGTTATATGATATATGAAATTTTTGGGGCAGTACTTGATTTGATAGATCACAACGAAATTAAATGAAAACATATGAAAACATATGACATAAGTACGTGTATATCAATATTATTGATCATTATTATAATTATTTATGAATATTATTGTTTTTAGTTATAATAGTTTATATTTATTGAATATGCAACTCATCAAATCCCAAATTTATTGTTTCAAATTCTCAACTCAAAGTCAATTCAGGGCATGAAGTGCAGCGGATCGTTTTCATTTTGCACACAAAGCTTTGCAGATTAAAAGTAATAAAAATTGGGTAAGTTTAGGAGTTAGTTGGTTATGGTTGGAGGAAGAGGAATGGAGGGAATCTAATCTAATGTAATTAATAAGTAAGAAAGAAAAGAAGTAAGCAAAGCATTGGAATATACATTAATATGCAAAAATAAAAAAGAAAAAAGAAAAGTGGGGTTACCTTGTTATACAATTCCCTTGCCTTACCCCTTTGTCTCTCTGTCTGCTACTCTGATACTTCGTTATCTGAGTTTTTTTTTAATTTAATTGCTTTGGATCCACACTTTCTTAATTTTTTACTTCTCTCCCTCTTTCCCATTCCTTTTAAATCCTGCCTCTGCGCCCACGCCCACGCTTACCACTACTAGTCTAGTGTACCAAAAGCTACTCTGCATATTTTCGACCAGCCCTTTCAAGAATCAAGTTTTCAGATTCTAATTCACCCATGGAAGTCAGTTTCTTTTCTTTTCTTTTCTTTTAACTGTTCTCATTTTGATTCAGTTTGTTAATGGTTTTTCCTTTGATTGCATTTGCAGGACTATTACTATTCAAGAAACCATGTTCCGGCATTTGGAAGCTGGGATTGGAACAACGACTTGCCGTTTACTCAATGCTTTGAGTCAGCTAGACAAGCTGGCTTGCTTCGTTATAGTTTCTCTGAAGATCGTGATTTATATGTTGCTGGTGATTTGTATGATAACGATGTCGTTACTCCTGCTATGATCGTTGTTCCTCGTCGCAGGGTATATTTACCTCTACTTCTTTCTGTACTTCTGATTACGTTTAGTTAACATTTTCATTAAGTAAAGCTATAAATCCACAAGATCTGACCTTAAACTTCAATCCAATTAACATTTCACATGCGCCCATCTAAAGTAAGCAGCGTTGAACACAAAGAAAAGAAAAGGAAAAGATTCATTAAAAGAAGTTAAAAGAAAATGCTTTGTAATTCTTTTAGAAATTACTTTTATAAATGCACATTTGGTATATATTTTGGACTGATATTTAATTTAATCACTAGACAGAATGTGTTAAAGTTAGAGATTTGTGAATGTGATTGCAGGGTAAAGCACGTCAAAGTAGGGGAAAAGATGAGAAAAAGCAGCAAAATTGGATGAAAGAAGCAACAAGTCTTGATGATATTAACAGCAGGCCAACGCCTAAGCCTGTTGATGAAGACTTGTACAAAATCCCACCAGAGCTTCTTTATGAAAAACCCAAAAAGGTAAACTAAATTATGATTAATTATTGTTATAATCCATTATTAAAGGTTTTTCTTCTTTTGATAGGGTTGGTCCATGCCTAATCTTTAATTTTTTTTCAGGCTAATATTTTTGACTTTATAAAAAGTTGCTTCTTTTTCATTAATTTTGTGCAGAAAAGAGGATTGGGATTCTTTTCAAGCTGCTTGATTCCTACTTGTGTATTATGAAGCTGAGTGGGATTATGAGTACATAAATCAAGTGTCAAGAGAGAAAAAAATATATAATATAAGTGATTATAATTAGTAATATTTTTGGGATTTAAATGTAAAAGTGTTCTCGAAACAGTTTAGATCAATCGAGCGCGCTTACTAAAACTATAGCAGATTATGCAGTGAATCCAGTATTATTAGTATCTAAATAGTGAAGGGTTTGTTATAATTTATATATTCTTTCCTTTGCAAAAGAAAAGAAAAAGGGTTTCTAATTATTTAGGATATTGCATCTTCTTTTCTTCTTCTTCTTCTGTTGTGTAGATTTATGTCAGAGTCATGAATGAATGATAACATAAAAACTTATGTAGTGAAGGTACTATACATACATACTGTCCGATTCAGACGAATTTTACATTGTAATGTTAGTTTCACGTGACTCCCTTTATTGTTTTGGTCTTCTTTCATGTTTTTTTAACAAATTTCAATAATAACGATTAGGGTTTTAAATTGGGGAATTTTTTAGGAGTTTTGATGGTTTTGAATTATTTTATTTACCAAATGCTTTGAAATTTTGATGCGTAAGCGAAAAGCCTCCTTTCCAGGATCTAAAGATTCCGGATTTGGTTGTAAAATCATGGCGGAAGGATAAAACTGATTATGAATGGCAATGACAGTAGTAATATCAAATTGTGTACCAAATCAAGCAAACCTAAAATGTGACATCTGAAAAGCTAAACTCATTATCAACCCAATGCCTCTTTCATCTAATAGTTTTCTCTTCATAATTATAAGTAGCTTAACTGTGATTTTAATGGATAATATCTCGAACAAAATTTTATCTTTTTTTGTTCCGTACAAATGCAAGTGATGACAGGAGTGAAGAATGAAGATGGCGACAGAAGAGAAGTATTGAATTATGTTTGTTGGTTTGCGAATAGCAAATGGCAATTACAGAAAGAAGGGATCTTTAACTGCAATGTTAGTCCAAAAGCTACAATACACTTTTCTTTAATTCATTTGACTATAACACAACATAGAATGTCTCCTCCATCAATCTTTACTTCCTTTCCTGCAATTCTGATGACTTACAACTGTAGTCTATCACCTCATAATCTCCTAATTAATGTAATTATCATATGTAAGAATAAGATTCTCTTTTCTCAGTTGAAATTCTAAATTATGATTATGTTATACTCCTCTAATCATTAGGCTAATTCATAATTATTGACGTTGATGTAAATCATTACCAATAAGTAATAACAATTTATCCATTAGTTTTATATTATACCTTATTTAATTTCCTGTATCACATTGAATTGAAATGCATTTACTGTTAAATTTGTATTGCACGCCAAGATTTGGCCTCATGATTAGTGCATCTACAATGCTTGCAAGTTGCAATAGACTCTGTTCAAATTCCCCACTCTAATCTCAACAAAAGAAATAATTAAACTTGATTGCATTTATTGACTTGAATTTCAAAATAACAATATTAATGATTTCTGATTATAATAAACAAGAAAGTTAAAATTAAAAAAAAAAACAGTAATTCAATCATAAAAATTTTAATTCTTAACACAAGTGAAAATAAATTATTATGGGACTGATTAATAGTTTCAAATGCCTAATAATAAATGTAACGAACTGCCTTCTTAAAATCATTTAGCAAAACTGAAGGAGTAATTAACATGTTTCTCTTCATGTATCTTGTTATCAGAGTGTAACATTATATAATATACAATTTAGTTCATTCTCTAAAGGAAAAAAACTAACGCTTTTAGTTTATGTTATGCTAGGCAAACTAATCTAGAGCCTAAACTGTTACTAATTACTTACTATATGCAAGTGGATTGATCAATGGTCAAAAAAAAAAAAAAGTGGATTGATCACGAATAAGTGAAATCTCGAGCTTAAATCAGTAACTGGTGAAATAGTTGAGATTGAAAAACAAAAACTTTCAAGCATCAAACAAGGTTGTATTAGAATCTGACTCGTTAACCTCAGATTACAAGCATGTATTTGCTATGACTCGTATTCACAGCCAGCCTAACGAGGGTTCCTTGTTCACTAAAAAGCATTTGGCGTTTGTTTAGACCAGAAGCTTTGAATGTTCAATCAGGAACCACTTTCCAACACCAGCTTTCACCAAATGGATAAAATATACATACACAGATTGAGTAGAGAAGAAAAAAAGCAAGAATTCAGATATAATTAGGATACATTGAATGAGTTAATCCATTATGAAACTTGTAAAGCTCTAACCCGCGCGGTCAATTCTCTAACTTGGCTCCTCAGACGATCAGGATTGCAGAAGAAATCGACAAAAACACGCCTTTGCAGACCAACCTCTTGTGAATGATGTTTCACAATCTAAGAATCATGAAGAAAAAAACAGTTTCAGTTTGCATTTTTGTGACATTAACTTACAAGAATTGATGTGCTCGATATTATTTGCATCTTCAAAGAGTATTAAAGTTCCAAAGTGCAGATTTAGATGCAAATCATGCAATGCAAAGAGCATTAAACAGGAAAGATTTAAAAGCATCCGAATTGGGAAATTTCACTGCACAGGGTTTCTTCCAAAGCAATGAGAGGTCTATAGGTTGTATATATTATACATATTATGATACTATTTAAGTGAGCCGAAAACTATTCATCTCTTTTCTTGTCTCCTTTCTGTTCCAGATTTTATTTCGTGTGACAAGTTACATAAACCTTCACTGTTATCACCGTCAGTCTTAACATCCCAATGCGCATTTATGCAGTAAGTCACAGTAATTGCATGCACCACACAAACTTGCCAAGTTAAAATTGAATTTAGACAAGTGTAATAAGGGGATGCATCAGCAAGAGCAGCCTGTGTAGTTGCTTTCCAACTTTTGAATAAATATTGTTCCGATAATTAGATAAAATTGACCAACAGAATGGTTGTGATTATCAAATTATGATTACCTCATTCTTTTTGAAATGTTCCATTGACACCTCTTCAACTGCCACAGAGAGCTTTGCATTTATCTTTTCCATTTCATCAAGTTCCTTCATCAATGGCTAAAAAAGCAGCACACGTTATAGAATAAGCATTGCCAAATTGGGATTGAAAAGTAAACATATAAAATTCAAAAGAAGATGACCGCCAAATTGCACTGTAACACTGAATAAAAATGAAATCCAGCAAAGAAAATCTGTTGTTGATTGTACCATGGAAATGATAAGATGGATAGAGAAAAATAAGGATAAGTTCGGATAATATATTTGCCTTCATAGGAAGCTGGAAGTAGCACCCATGAGGAAAGGAAAATGAAAGAATGAGATCATAATGGCAAATAAAGATTTTAAGAATTAGAATCCTCTTTTTCTGAATCCATAATCAAACAAAATTGTTAAATTCAGTGTATAACATCTCAAAATAAATTAAAACTAATATGTATACATTTATAGATGTATTCCTAATAATGTCATCAAAATATGCAAAAAATACAATTGTGAATCGTGTATTTTTGTATAACTTTCCATCCCAATCATGTACAAACCATAAAATGAAAGAGAAACTTTTGTTGTATCTTTTGTCCTCTTTTTTTTTTTTTTAACTCATTAGTTGTTCTTTCCTTCTTTAATGGTTTATAAGGAGCATTTTTCATCTTTTTCTTTTTTTTTTTTCCTTTCAATTGGTTTCGAAATTGTTTAAATCTACCAATTTGCTGTAATTCCAGCAATTTACCCCCTGATTCATACTTACTTCCAATTCATCCACAACTACAAGAGTCTTATCATTGGATGTAACAATAGATTCTAGATGTGTGATTTGATAATATTGATATTGATTTGATTTATCTGGTTTAGATCATAGACCAAAAATTCCACAATCCGGAAAATTTTTGCACATTAAAATAGCTGGTGGGGCAAAATTAAGAGACAAACTTAATGTCTACAAGAGGTAGAAAAGGATTTCGTGATCTAGATCCTTAGGATCATAGACTATAGAACATGCAAGAAAAGAATCAACATGAACCATCTCACTTAGGTTGAGATTAGGGCTGCAAACGAGCCGAGCCGAGTATTGTGCTGCTTGAGCTCGGCTCGTTTAAAATTTCACGAGCTCGAGACGAGCTCGTGTTAAATTTCACGAGCTCAAGCTCGGCTCGCGAGCTTGGCTTGTTTTGAAACTCGAGAGCTTGGCTTGTTTTAGGCTCGTGAGCTTGGCTGTTTTATGTTGCTATTCGAGCTCGCAAATAAGCTTGAATTCGAGCTCATCTCGAGTTTGAGTTTTAGCTCACAAATAAGCTCGAACTCGTTTCCTGCTGTTATTCGAGCTCGTGTTCGAACTTGTTAAGAGTTAGTCAAAAATAAAAAAAAAAATCATTTTTAATGTCGTTTCAGTGAGAAAATGAAAATAGCAGTTTTAGTGAAAGAGAAATGAAATAGCAAAAAATAAAGTGGAGAGGCAGGTGGCTTGACTAAAACATATTTTTTGATTTGTAATCGTTTTGATAGACTCGCGAGCTTATTTAACGAGCAGCTCGTAGCCGATTAAACGAGCTACTCGCGAGCTTTTTTAAACGAGCTGTTCGCGAGCCGGCTCGCGAGCCTAACTGCTCGGCTTGAGCTCGGCTCGTTTATTAAACGAGCCTAAATTTTCGGCTCAAGCTCGGCTTGTTTATTATCGATCCGAGTCTCCAGTCGAGTTTTTATCGAGCGAACACCGAGCCGCTCGCAAACGGCTCGGCTCGTTTGCAGCCCTAGTTGAGATTAAGCCCTTTAACAAATGAAATTTCAGTAGTCAGTACAAAATAATCACTTATTTTAGTCGATTATGCATGTTTTGATTTTCCTTATTCTTCCTTAAATCATAATAACTCTTAAATACTAGCAAGTGTACCAATACAAATAAAAGAAATAGTAATAGGATTTAATAGAATGATAAGGAAGCATACCCGAGGTGTCAATATTGGTTGTGCAGTAGTTGATGATGCAAAGAGTAGTTGCTGTAAACTCTGAATAAATGTGCACCTAAAACATGAAAAAGAATTGACAAAAAAAATACTGAGAATCTTAAATTTTTTCCTAAACATCATTGCGTATAATATTCACGACTGAATCATGTTGCAATTAGGCCAAGAAAGCATGTCAAGTCCACGCAATCCATGATTTCACAGAATAAATTATTAAATAATAAACAACTTAATATTAGAATTCATTATCCCATTGAAAATTATTAACATTCCTTAACATCTTAACCTTCACCAAAAATTAAGTCCAAATACTACATGCTACTGAAGAACATTAAACAATTCCCATGGAACATCCAGCGAATTACACATCTTAGTAATGGATTCCATTGTTCATATAGCATCAAATGATCTATATACTCCTTAACACTTTAACAGTCACCTCTCCAGATGAACTGAAACAGGCTCTAATTCTCTTTGCTGTAAGAGCCACAGTAGTCTACTTCTAAAATATGTTTACTCTCAAAATCTTGATCAGTGAAAAAGTATGCCACAACATATAACTACTTGTTCCATATCATATACGATTTAACATGAGGACTTGGTAGTGTGGCTGCCTTGACGGAGGCTGGCGGCCATTCTTTTTGGGTGTCAAATAACTGAAACTATAAACTGGCGCACTATATTCATAGAGCCATGGGAATTCATAGTCGCTTATGTTGCAACAAGCAACTATAACGACATCCATGACAAAGAAACCTTAGGTTTTATATTAGATCAGACTAAAAAGGAGGAATAAAAAAGGTACAAAAACACATAACAGAAAAGGGAAAAGAGAGAAACATAGGCTTCTACAAGTATATTTGTATACCCTATCAAAATAGGATTACTTACAGTTCATTAATGCATCTATTCCTGTCCTCTGGAAGAGAATTTTCAAGATCAGACTGTAGGGCCATCAAGTCTGAATGAAGAGCAGAAATCTGCTGTATAATGCCTGGAGCTGATACATATGTCGATAATCCACCTTGAACATCTAGAAAACAAAGTAACAAGTTGAATATCGTCACTAGAAAAAATTTAATTGATATTATGAATAATAAGACCAAGTAAAAAAGGTTATATGGAGATTACTTGAATAAATGCTCAGGAGGTCTCTTATACCATGCAGAAGAGTGTCTCGATCATCCACTGCTCCTTGTTCTTGTATATCAGATGCAGCTTGAGTCAGTGCTAGGCAACGACCCTATCATGATGCAAGAAAGTCAGGAATAAAGTTTGCAAGTCCAAGATAAGAGATCTCCAAGTCCGAAGTTAAAATTTCAAGCTTACTTTATTTATCCCATTCACAAAAGTCAACTGAAAGATATTTATACAAACAAACATATAAGTCGCAATATAAAAAGAACACGTAATTCAGACATGTATAATACCACTCTGCCTTTAGTTGCTGAAAGGTAGCCCTGTAGCTCAGACTCAATGACTTTGAGTAAAGAATAAGCTTCAAGCATGTTCTTCTTTTCCAGCTGACAAGCTATTTTTAAGAACTGATGTCTTGAGAGCTGATTGATTAGATGATTTATATACTGCAAGAAAAATTAGGATTGTGAATGCCCTGGTATGAATGTATCTAGAAACATTTAGAGCATAGAATTTGTTATCATTGTAAAATACCCCTGAAGAATTCATTAACTTTACATGTATGCTAATATTCATAAATTTTGTCTGAGATTGCCAAGTAAACCATCTCTAAGTTCAAGCAAACTCCAATTAAACTATAATCATGACAGAGTCAATTGGCAGACTCATTTTTCTTCAACACTAAAGAAAAATGAGTTCAGAGAAAGATATAACTAAGATATTCAAACCTACAGAATCCATTGGCAGAAACATAAAAACAGCAAACAAATAAGAAAAAGAGGGCCAGCAGGAATGAGCAGCAAAGATAGTAAGATTTGGATTGGGGTCGGATAGAGCTAATTGATTATAAAATTCAGATTGTTGTATGATTTACAGAGAAATAGAATCCAAAAACATAGACGAATATTGTTGACATATTACCGCTTTCTGTCGGTTGATGTAATATTCTTGGCGCATGACCTTCAAATCATAATCACCTACAATATATTTACACTAGTAACCATATCAAAAACCACCCAAGCCATAAAGAGAATAAAGGAATAACAGGAAAATTGTCAATCAATACCTTGCAAAATGTATGTGTCTTGGAGTTGAGCCAGCTCCCAACAAAGATCCGGAATGGTCTGCAAGATTTGAGGTTGAATCACAAAAGAAGAAAGTATAAATGACATAAACCTAAGCATAACCATGAAAATCATAATATAGATGATATGGCCAACTGAACAAGGAGATGGACATGTAAGAAATAAAGTGGCACCCTTCTTCCTTTTTTTTTTTTGAACCATCTGTTTTGCTTTCTTTCTTTACTTCAATAACTAGTCCTTATTCTACCTCTTCTCCTCTCTCCCTCTCTCTCTCTCACACAACTTTCACCCTTTCTGGTGAGTACCATTTGGCTATTATCCTCAAACAACAAGCTGGCTTCTACTCATCCACAATGTATTGCTAACCGGTTTAAAATCAAAATATGCATGCCAAATCAAACAACCATTCTTGGTTTACAAGTAGTCTCTGCACCAGATTTATTACTGCTGTCTAAACATGGCCACTACAACTGCAATGAAATAACATTCAGACTATCATAACTGACTCCAAACTTCCAACTCTAAGCAATCAGCTATTGCAACCTGATATTCAAAATCATCAGTGTGCAACTGCTTTCACATGTATCATTGTTGTGCTGCACGTTTTCTGATCACTACGGATTCGCTCTGTCATTGCTCACAGCAACACGCCTCAATTTTCAACCAACTCTGATTGATTGCACATTTGCCACGACTTTATGTTACTCCCATTTGGGTTCTTCAAAATGTTGTATCAGTGTACTTTCCTTACCCATCATACTTCAACAAATAGAAACTGGTGATTAAGTTCAGTGACGATCAGAAGGAATCCCTTTTGTAGTTTTGTGGGCACAAACAAGCAAAAATAATTTGCTCTATTAAAGACAAATCAGAGCTCAGTTACAGAGGTTTAGGAAATACCTTAAATTAATCTTTATGTAAGCCTTGGGAAAGTGGCCAGTAATGGAGTCAACAATACATATAAATTACATGAATAATCAAAATAATGAAAGATATAATACATGCAGCTACTGGATGCAAAATGCATTTATTATATTTATCAAATCCCTAATTGTTCCAGAGCAAATTTAAAATGAAATTTGGGAATATGTAATGGCAGAAAAGGCTTTTGAATTAACTATTCATACAAACCTCTGATAATAGCTTCTCTTCTTTGTGATGAAGATTTGAAAGTTCTCCCATCAATTCAGAATGCTTTCTCCTGCTCATTTATAATATGCAAAAAACAACAAATATATATTTGATACTGTACTAAAATGCTTTTTCTTCAAAAACAAATGGAAACAAAAGGCAATCACAAATTTGTAAAACTGAATTTAAAGATTAGATAGCAAGCATGAAGTTAAAAGTTGTGCATGTGAGTAAGAAAACTAGAGTATCCAGATTCTATAATAATCAATTACTTGGAACCAAAGAACCTATATGGGATAAACTTAAATATGATATATATACTTCAAAATAATGTACTTGTTATAGCCATAAGTTCCACCTTTTTCATATGACGATCAACATAAACGAAAACAGCCCACTATTTCCCAGTGCGTCAGAATTACAAAAGCAATCTAATGTTGGGACAGACTTCAAAAATTTACATTCAAATCATCAAACCTAAATTATAAAAATTTTACAGACTTTCAAACAGGACTACAAGAGGCTTAAAAAATTAACAGTTCTCAGCTAAAGGAGAAAGGAGATAATGCTGGACATGAAACTTTTACCTAAGAGTGTGAAGATCAAGATGAATATGTGCTTCATCTGAAGTTATTTGAGACTTGAGTGTTGCGAGAATTGTTTGCTGCTTAGCGTTCTCAACCTGTGCTTCGACCCATTGTCTTTCACTTGTCCCAAATCTGCAATTTAGTCATAACTATTTGAACTAAATATAATAGCCTCATCATAACCATTATTCCACAACCACAAATTAATTTATACAAAATGGAAAAACATAATTATTGACATATGACCCCTCACAAAGAAAGATCATTTAAAAAAAAAATGTGACTCAAATGTTCTTATGGCTGCTCTTTCCTATGCTTCCCTTTGTGTGTGTATGTGTGTGTGTCTGAATGCTCAGGTGCACATTCCATTTGGTAGAGAGATAGAGAAAGAAAGACTTAGAATAAATTGGCAAATGGAACTTCTGAACCATTTTTTGCCATCCCATAGGCTTTCTGTAGAAGCAGCTTATAATGAAAATCAAGTTACTCTAAGCATAAGAAACCAATGTTTTCTAAGCTTTGAATCGTCTTAGTAAAAATGAAAATTTATCCCATAACACCTGTCCCGCTCATAAAAACCCCTATTTTGTAGTTTAATTCCAACCATCAAGAAGTCACAAAATTAGGCACAAGCAAAACAAACATAATTTCAGGTAATGAAAAAAAAGGTAATATTTTGAAATGGGAAAAATAATTCTGAAATCAGAGAAAATAAATACTTACATGGATCGAAGACGTTGCAACTCAGATACACGTTGGTGATGGGATTTTTCCAAATCTGATGCAAGGAAAATATATGATTACACTGATATGAAAAGACCAAAAAATTTGACACATCAAACACTAAATGCATACTCAAATCAATGATACTTAATTGCACAAAAGTATCAACACAAAATGCATCATGCAATAACATGTTAATGAGATGATTTCACAATATTCAATGTGTTGGCTGCTTTTCCAAACAGAAATCGCTACAAAATGAATTTTCAAGAATGCATATGGGAAGTTGAGATACAAAAAGTATAAGAAGAAGAAACAACTTGATCGTAAAGGTGAAGAAGCTAAAAGGCAGAATACCTCTTACTAAAATATTTGAGATGTCATCAAGACTCACCCACGAACATTTGGATTTTCCCTCCTCAGCAACTAGTCGAAAGGGACCCTGATTACAGTAATGTGGTAAGACTAACATAAGCATATCCAAAACATATATCCCATCTTAATTAACAATTTATAATTTTCAGTTAAAACAGCAGGTTGGGGAACATTGTTGAGAAATGATGAAAGACAGCATAAAACCTGAGTATATCAGTATCAGTATTATGCGAACACCGCATATCTCCATTGATAAAAGATTTTGTCAATAATAAAACAAAGTAGCAGCAAGAACCAAAAAAAAAAAAGTGGTGATAGCTGAGAACCGGCATAAAAATTTTATGAAATCCTTATAAATAGTCAGAATTCATCAAATAAACACATTTCAATTATTGAATGGAGGCTCAGAGACAAATCATGGATGAAATTACTCCCAAAATATTCAATACATAGAGCCTATTGCTTCTGTGTTTTGTTTTTCCATGTATGCATTTTTACATTTTCACATTTCCTATTTCATGCTACATAGCATAGAGCCTTAAAAATTGATATGGCAACATACAAGTAGCATTGTTAATAGTGGTGCAGAGGACTGGTGGGAATCTGAGCCCTCCTAGACTCCAAAATAATTTTAAATTTTACGTTTAAAAATTAGAAACAAAATTGGCCGCCTACAAAAATTTGTGGAAAATTTATTTTGGTCCCACAAATTCAAAATTCCGCCCTTGAGAGTAAAACATAATGTAGACAAGTACTGCAAGGTAAGAACTACCAGGGGAAAAAGATATCTTCATTAAGACAGTATAGGACTGACACCAGCGTGGTTAAAACAATAAATACATTGAAAATTATCAAGAATGAATAATACCTAGCATAATTAAAATAATGATTACATTAAAAAAGGGGGCATAATGGACACAACATCAATAACATTCTCAAACTTCCAATCCAAAATTATGTATCTCTAGTATCCTATGAGAACCAAAAATAGCAGCTTCAAAGTATTTAGAAAATAGAAGTCTTTGTTTACAAACCGTGTCCAGTTGCTTAGAAAACCACTGATTTAATTCTTTTATGCAGGATGAATCCCCGAGCAAGTATTGATGAAAATCAGAGTAAGCTAAGTAGATATCATCCTCTGCATGAAAAATAATGATGAATTCAGAAAAAAGAAGGGGGGAAGTATAATCTAATTTCTTGAATGCATGTGTATTGAGTCCCACTTTTACGACTGTTTCATGTTCGAACTGATGAACTTTCTGGTTTGAGCAGACAAATAGTTGCCACGACTCTGCCTACTACCAGCAATTACTCTTGCTTTTTGATTTTACTTTTTCATTTTCTCCTCTTCTTTTGAACATTAGCACCTCACAGTTCATGTACACAGGAATAACACCAGAGAACTAAAAACATCAATGTTTGTATCCGACCAAAAAGGCTTTAAGTTAACCATGTTTATCCTATTTATTGACAGGAAGAAAGATTCAAAAGAAATGGAAATCTTTTGGCTTCTAAGTTTGCATCTCTGACAAAATACTGCAAACAGAAGATGAAACAGCAACAATGCCGGTTCCAAAATATGAAATGATGAATGAAAGTAATATAAACATGAAAAGGAGAACAGTACCATCCCCAGAATGATAATGAGCTAACTCCTGTGCTGTAGACGCAATCCTTCCAAGCACTTCATTCATCTATATAAGAATGAAAGAAAAATCATATTAACTATAAGCATGCAAGAAATACAAAACAGCCCACTCAAAGAGAGTAATTTAACTATAGTACATCTGCTAGAGAAACTATCAAATTTTTATTTCCATACTCGTAAATTTCGTGCAGAAAGACTATCATCTATTGATGTGAGGAATCCGTTAACAGTAGATGTTGCAGCAACTCGAGCTCTTCTGCCTTGATTCAAAGCTGAAGCTTGGCCAGTGAGCATATCAAATTGAGACTGCAGATGCATACGCTGCCTTTGCAATGCTAAAGCTTCATCTTTGTATGCTAGAGTTGCATCCCTAAAGATGAAGAGAAATACATCAGCAACGGAAGGAAATACCACAATGCACATCCAAACCTGAATGATGAAGTTATTTATTCATGCACTAACTCAGCAAACCTTAATTGCATACAAAACCAGCAAAAGCCACAACTAGGTTATGGCTTCAATTCTCAATTTGAAAATCTAACTCTATCAAGTGTAAGCACAAGGAACAACTATGGACGTAAAACCTGAGTACAACATCCACAACGAAACTCTTACCGTATATCCTTTAAACTTTCTTCAGCTCCAAAAACTGCTTCCTGATTGTCTCTTCCAGAAGAAAATACCGAAATGCTATCATAAGCAAAGTCCAAATCTTCTCCCTGTTTATTCAAAAAATATTAACTTGAATGAATAAGGTACTTACCCAATCCATCAAAATCAAAGGTCATGATAATGTGGTAAATTTGTGGTTATGCAAAACCTTATCAAGCGTTATAAGGGTAGAAGGATTATTTCAATTATAAAGGTGCATTTTCGATGGATAATGTTGACACTATAGATTGGTGGTTATGATTTTTCAGTTGAACAACAAATCAAAAGTCACCTTCATTTCAAACATATATACTGACCAACCATCATCTCAAAGCCATAGCAAATATGAAGGAAATAAACACGATGGCCACTTGCCCAACAAAAATAAGATAAACAGATATAATATGAGAAGAAGTAGGAGAGTTTTACCTCCAATAGTTTCCCTTCTTGTAGAAACTGCTCATACCTGGACAACACAAGCTACAGAATTACTTGACACGCTTAACACAGCAAATAAAGGCAAAATGCACTGACAATTGTTCCTCTGAGCTGTTAATCGTAAAAATGAAAGATAAAAGAAAGAAATTAGAGGGAGGGAAAAAGTAACTGAGAAAGGTCGGAGAGAGAGAGGACGTTGGATGTGCGGAGGCTGGAACAAATCCATTCGAGAATAGGGCGTGCATCGTCGTATTGGAAAGGCCATTCGAAGCTGTCAGGATCCAATGTCTCTGCTCCTTGGTATCCCAATTCACTGAGCAGAGCGCACAATCGAGCTCCGCTCATCTCGAATTTTTTCTTCTTTTAAGATTCAGAGATGAATCGGATGAAGAATTATAGATCTTGAGTTCTTCGTCTTCATCGTGTCATTTTAATTTTCAAAAAATGTCTGTTGGAGAAGGGCTTTCGGCTTTTTGGCGCCGGCCTGATTGAAATCTCTGTAAGCAATCCTATGTTTTTGTTTCAATTTTTACAGTTTTACTTGTTTGCTTTGACTGCTGCGTCTCCTTGCTTTAGCAATAGGAAAACAAACAAAGCCATTTCAAATACGTATTATTACTCCATAATTGATATTTTAGTAGTAATATTTTTTTATAATTAGTCACTGAAGTACAAAACCTTAACTACTAATGGGAAAATCGCCTCCGTTGGAACATCCCACCAAGTAAGTACTAGGTTGATGATATGAGTCCAATTTGTTATTTAAAGGTTATAATTGTCAACAAAACATATAAATAAATAAATAAATAATATTCTTATTATTTCCCAAAATATAAATCGGACTCTTATCTTGCAATACTTAAGCATGACAACGTGATTCAGAGACCATGTTAAAATTATCTAGAACAAATCAATCTTACATAACTTTATATCCCAAGGAGCATAAATATCTTCCTAGCATTTTAATGTTGGCCAAGGATGTTACAGGCCAGCAAAATGACAAGAACTAGGTTAAAAAAGGATGCATATTCTTAATCTATATGTATTATCATAGATCATAGATCCATTCACTCTCTATTTAGTGAGGCAGTGATCTCTCAGTCACAATCGTTAGGAAACATTGTTCATCTGATCTGAGATTCCAATACTCCCCGAGGTTTTCTGGAACGCTGCCATTAAAATTCAAGGACAAAACCTACTTCTCAGTCACTTTCATCAGAGAAATATCTTTGGGTATCAAGTGGGTGATTCCTGGAATTTGGGTCAGGTAATTCCGAAGGTGTTCCTCTATTCATTGGTGCAAATGCTGCAATTAGAAACACATGAAATACATGAGATCTGCGATTGTATAAATCTTGAACAAAATAACCAGCGACACCAAGTCAACAAGCCATTTAATTTGTTATTTTGTCCAGTCAAGAATCACGCGATCCATACCCAATAAGCAATTCAGCCCGAGGAATCCAAGTTACAAAATCACAACATAATAGCAAGAAGTAATAGTAATAAACTATGCATATTGAACCTACCTTTCTCCCTCATCCTTTTTTCTCTATCAAATTCAAATTTGTCCCGAATTTGGCTGACCTTGTCCAACATTTCATTCGGCCTATTTCTCCCAAAATCTTGATCCTGCATTGAAAAATTCGAACAACAAAATTAATACCAATGGACTAACACCTTCTGCAGTACATCATTTTAGCACTCATAAGTTTATTTACTATTATTGCTTCCAGAGATCTCCTAAATATCACATTGGATTGATTCAACATAAAGAGTGAACAATGAACTAGAACATACAATCATATATCCCTCAAGTTGATTTTTTTTAAAAAATTTTCCAAGCCCGTCATTAAAAAAAAAAATGAAGTCACCTCAATTCCAACTAATTGTGGTTCAGGTATATCTAATAGAACAACTTTAACTACAAAGACGTAATAACTTCATCTCAATCAAAACCAATTCAAATGACAAAATTTGTGTTTCAAACACATACCTTCATCTGATTCTGCCTGCTCCTGCAATATAAGCAAAAAATCAAAGGGTTACACATCTCTAGTTAAAAGCCATTACTAGACTTTAGAATATACATGAACTTGAATCACAAAATACATCAAATAAAAAGAAATCTATAATCTCTGGGTTTTATATGACTCTTAAATTTTGAAGACCCTCCAAAAATAGATTCCGTAGATAAAATGACTGGGCTAACCAGCAACTGTGCTTTTGAAAGGCATGTGATCCCTCTCACTCCCCCACTTGCCCCTTGTCTCAAAAAATAAATATCGATATACAATATGATATCAGCACTGTCACCCTAACCTAACAATTTTTATTATTTACACCTCACACCCATATGCTAATGATGAAAAAAAGAAAATCAACCCTCTTTGATGCATTCTGATGATTTAGCCAATATTTCATTCTATTATTATTATGCTTTCAATAATATATGTCCGCAAACATCTGATTAAACAAGTCTTCAAAATTAAAAAACAATAAAGCAAAATTGGTCTTACTCAATTACTATCATCCAAAGGGAACACAAAGGACCCAAGATAATGTTTTTATGATTTGAAAGGAAGGATCTCTTCATGTACTCTCAATCCACTTGATATATTCAATACCTCCATATTAGTATTTGTATTGTTAGATTAACTGATTTTGTTTGATATAATTGTTCGATTGCTGCAATGAATTGCAACATTAATGATTAAAACCAAGCAGGTACCGAGTGCCTTAAGAATTCCTTTTCTCCTTATAGCTTTTGTAGTCTCTTCCTTGGTTTAAGATTTTGAATATCTAGTTTATTGTACTCTATCTTGTGTGGATGACCTAAGTTAACTATTGACCAGTAATTAAAATGACACAACCAAAGGAAAGGAAAGGAATAGTACAGACACTGTTTAAAATCCCAATCCATTGGTTTGTGGGGCAGCAAGTGAGTTTTTGTGTTCCTAAATAATGAGGGGTCTTTCCACTGTATAACATCTCACATATATTCTTCTAGCAAACGAGTATAAACTCAAATATTCACTGCCAAAGATAAGTGTTTTGGCTGGCACAATCTTTTCTAAGAAAAATATGCATAACCAAGGTAGATTCAGAAAAAAAAAATTATATGCACTTGTAATATTGCAAAAGCTTTCCAAGGGTTGAGATAATATCCAAAGAGAAACTTGCACAAACAAACCTATATGGATTAAAATCTTGATCATCGTCCTCAGCAGACTCATAGTTTGCATGATCTTGGGCAATTTTTTTAGAGTATCCTTCATCCCAGTATAGCCTTTCCCAATTCTCTCTGAGTTCCTGGTATAATTCCATATATCTTTTGCACCAAGGCTCATGCTCCTTCAAAAGCAACAAACATATTAAGTTGCAAGCAGTTGGAGTCTCATACTCCGAGAGCTATCAAGCATGCTTAATGACAAACACACATACACATCATATGGTTTCTTGCTAGTTGCCAGACTAACAATAGTTATCTTCACTCCCATTCTAAAGCAGTGAACAAAGATCACATAATACATGACGAAAACAGTATTTCAAAATACTCCAGGCAATGCCAAAGACAAAAAGAACCCAGAGAATAGGCTTCAAGTTTCATCAATCTTTTGCATCTCTCAATTTGCATTAACGGAAATCATCATGTGCTACTGCATGAACTTCCATACAAGTTCGGGTTTCAAGTACATTTCTATTTTCTGTCCATTAGCAAAAACGTGCCTAGTTTCAGCTCAATCTTATTCTGCTGCCAATCTAACATGTCTCTTCGAAGTTTATATTTATCATTATAATAACGACATTTTTATTTATGCTATTTTAAATATAATTTGTGAAAGAAAAAAAAATGACCAAAGAACGACATATTGAAGAAATCAGCGAAAGCCAATGAAAAGAGAACAAAATGAAAACTAATAATTTAGTTCAAAAGCTACAAACTCACAGATTCCTTCAGAACGAGGCGAGTGCGGCGCATGAATTGTTCTCTGAGCTGCTTGCGACGCCTGTTAGGGATATTGTCTCTGGGAATAACAAAGCGCTCGCGTGGAGGCACGTGATCTCCAATCTCATGCATCTCACCGTCGACTATCCACCACTCCGATTTTTCATCTGTCTTTTTCGCCGGAAAAGCCGGCGACTTCGACCGCCGCCTGTTTGCAGCATGTTCAGTTCTAACGGAACGAAACTGATTGGCGACCGAATTAAGGCGCAGGTTTGAGCTCCGGACTTGTTTTATACGGGAAAACATATGAGAAATAAAGATATTTGGCACTGGCAGAGTCGCGGTCTCAAGCGATGGAGTTCGAGAGCTGAAACCAACTCTCTGTTTTTTTTTTTTTTTTTTTCCTATCGCTTACTGGAAGGGGTTTAATAGGATTTTTTTGGTTTTACGAATATTAATCGGATGCATTTAACAAAAAATAAAAACTAAACTATTATTTAATAATAATAAAAATTAAAAAAAATAACTATTTTGTATGTCATATTTAAAATATTAGATTGTTTTGTCTATAATTTACAATTTAGACTATATTGTCCATACTTTTTAAACAATTATAACACTTAGTCCTTCTATTAAATTTTAGCCCTACCTACCACCTTATAACAAGTTCTTTAATCACTAAAATAACCTTAATACTATTTAAGGGATCAAAATGCACTTTGTCTCATCTCATACATCCATTAGGCTCTTAATGTGTAATCTACCGCCCCATAACACAATTCCATTTTATTCAAATAAGTAAACTAAATTTAAGCCATTGATGTCATAATTTTAAAAATTGTCTTAATTTCGACAATTGACCATCAAAAAGCCTTGATTTCAGCATTTGAAGAATTTGGGTCATTTTAACCTAACATAGTGACACATTTATTTGATATTTTCTTCCTTCCTAGCTGACATATAACGAAGATATTTGTGTTAAAAACTAATGACCACAAAGTCTTCTAATGGCCATGAATTGCTTGAAACATGGTGGAATAGACAATGTCAACTAAGCTTTTGGTTTGGTTTACCAAATATCAAACAACCAAACCGATCACCAAACATCTCAGCTAATAACACAAAATGACTGGTTAAGATGATTCTGCCTCTAGTTGGTGTTCAATCATTCGTCCATTTACAATGGTGGCAACAACACTTAAAAGAAGTTATTTGTCCACTATTCACTCGAGAGAGATAAGTAGATTTTAATTTGGTTATTTAAAATTTCTAGTTAGTCCTTCAATAATAAAGGTACTCTAAGAATTACAAAAATTAGTAAACAGGGTTATGAAGTAAAAACTAACTAAAGTAATAAAGTGGTTCAATTGTCTAAAAAAATGAAAAACGGAGTCTAAATTGTAAACTGTTAGAATAAAATATTTTAATATGTCAAACGTTAGAAATAAAATAATAATTTTCCTAATAAAAACTACACAAAATATTTTTATATAATTTGTTATACTAATCTAAACAAAATAGGACTAATTATAATTTAGTAAATCTGTTATATAATATTAAATAATTTTATTCTTTTATTTTCAATTTACTCCTATTTTATTATTTGTTTGTCATTCTTTTTCTAAAAACCATTAGAGCATGTCAATTTACATTATGTCTCTAATTTTGAAATAAAGAAATCTATCAAATATCAATAATGTATTTCTCTATCCTCAAAACTCATTCTTATTTTTTGCAATAAATTAAACAAACGAGTAATCAATTTGAGACTTCAATGCTTGGATGATACATAATTTGTTCTTATTTTCTACAATTTTTATCACCAAAAAGCTCCATTTATGCAATTGAAGAGTTGAGCCACTTGAGATAGGTCTTAAGTTAGTCACTCACTCGCATCTTATCCACATTCCACAACGGTAATTATTTATCATCCACCACAAAATCAATTTTAATTTTCTTTCCATGACGTCCACACGTGCGTACTAAGGCATCAACGTGGGAACTTGGGAAGACCTCAAATCGAACGGCAGTCAGACCAGTTGTTATTTGCTAATTTCAACAACATTCTCCGTCCGATACCAAATCAAAGCTCCCGCACTTTCTTCCCGCCTTATTCAGTTGTCTAAGAGAGTCGACCGAGAGTGAACCAAGTAAGAATCCGTCGACGCTCACTAAATAGTAAAAAGACATGTGTGGGAGAGCTCGTTGTACTCTCAGAGCTGATGGCATCCCCAGAGCTTGTCACCGCACCGACGCCCCCGCCCGTTCGATCAACATGGACATGTGCGTATCATATCCGATGGTTATTTGGCTTATTACCTTAAACTATGGTTGATTACCTTTGTTATTTCTAATTCTGGTTTTGATTTCTTAGGTATCGGCCATATTACAATGTTTCGCCGGGATCCAACTTGCCGGTTGTTTACATGGTTGATGATGGGTCCGGTGGCCAGGGTTATGCTCTTCACTGTATGACTTGGGGATTAGTTCCTGGGTTCACTAAGAAAACCGAAAAACCGGATTTCTACAGGATGGTAAATGTCATTTCTAAGTTCATTTGCAGGAAATGAATGGATAAATGACTGGGTTTGAGATCAAGTTTTTTCTTTTTTTTTTTTTTTGAAAAGTGATTTTTCAACGAAATTCAAATTCAAGCTCACTTCCATTTTAAATGTATACATAGCCCAATTTTATTGCAACAGATGAATCTTGCAGTTTTCGTTCACTTCGGCCCCTTTGGAAGAAATGAATTTCACAAAATTGTGTGGAATTCATTTGTTTATCCACTTTCTGATGTTTGAAAGTTAAAAAAAAAAAAAGGATTTGAGTTTAAGTTAGTCATTTAAAAGATCAAATGAATTTGAATAGTAATTCAAATAAAATGATTCTACACCCCTAATTCATTCATTCCAAAGCGGGGGTTAGTTTTCATAACAATTATTACATAATCATATTAGGTTTACTTTTATATAGGGAAATTCCTGTTGTTGTTGTTTGATTACTATTGGATCATTTAATTGTAGAATTGTGTGGATGAAGAATATAGTTAAATTAGAGTTACAGAGATGAGTATTCACTTGTTTATTGATATGCACGGGCCAGTTTTTTCATGTTTGTTAATAGCCTCTATGGATATTTAGCGGTATTATCTCCACTTTGTATTGGGATAACTTCATTCTCCTTTGGAGTTAGTCGGCTAAACCTTATTTGTCTTCAGCTATGCTATTGAGTGCTAAATCAACATCCAGCCCCTTTTCTTCATCTAAAAATTTGGGAAGATGGCCTTCTTCTCTGCAGTTCATATTATTATCATATTCATTATTTAAACAGAATACAGCCTTGTTAAGGCAGATGTTTGGCTAGCAAGTAGAAACTTGTCATGTGTAATGTCTGCACATATTTTCCATGAAAAATCCTTCAGCTTAACATTTGTTGATGTTCTCACAAATATTTTAGCTAGTCCTCATTTTTAACCTTCGTAGTCAGTTTGATTTCATAACAATTCGTTTTTGTCAGTTGTCTAGTGCATATCAACACCTCTTCAATGAGATCAATTTGTTGTATAATCAGTAACTTATTTGTTGGTACTGAGTCAAGTAACTATTATCTATCTATTATTAATCAGGAGCTTTGTTTTAGATTTATATGTTAGCCATGAAGCTTTTAGTCTATGTACTGCATCTTAAAGTTAGCTTATGACTTGGAAATTAATATTGTGGCTTTCTTTTTTTGTTTCTGTTATGGCCATGCATTTTTGTTTGGGTATTTTTAGCAATAGGCTAAAACTTAAGATTGGCATTGTAAAGGGGCTTTCTTAAATTATAACCTTAACTAGAAAATGATAGCTTAGCATCCCAATAATCATCTTATTGACATGGATAGTATATTTTAATGTCACTGTTAATTTTCTTGTACACTCATATAACTGTGTCTTCACACATTTGTTTTGGGAGAATTCCATTAATATCATCTTGCAAATGCAGTTCAATGCTCGATCTGAATCAGTAGGTGAAAAGGCCTCTTTTCGTCGACTACTTCCAAAAAATCGCTGTCTTGTAGCAGTAGAAGGGTACGTCTTATACCATGGTTCAATTATTACCGACTCTTTTTGCTGTTGATACTGATACCTAATCCTAAACCAATTGAGCATTACAGTTTTGTTCTGACAACAAGATGTTAAGTGAATTCTTGTACATGGTAAGAATTTAATGATATCATGATTAGAAGTTTGAAATAAGATCTTGAAACTTTTCTGTTTTAATTCTGCAAGAAATGACCTATGGTTGGTTTACTATTTATTTTTACTATAACCTGGTGAGTCTGGTGAAAAGCAATACTTATTTGATAATTTAATTCCGCCTGGTGCTGATATTTCTTTTGAATACTTTGAAATGAGCTGAATTGTGATTTATATTCTATTCACTCTTCTGTCTCTACATAATTTAGCTCAGTTTCCTGCCATGACCTCAAATTACTCTTCAGGTTCTATGAGTGGAAAAAAGATGGATCAAAGAAGCAGCCTTACTACATTCATTTCAAGGATGGTAGGCCTCTTGTGTTTGCTGCACTTTATGATTCATGGCAGAATTCTGAAGGTGAATGGCTCTTTCTTTTTTTTTTGGTACTCCTTTATATTAGTGCAAGTCATGTTAGTAATTCTCATTTCTTGTACATTTGTACCTTATATCCTGCACATAGGTCACCCTACTTCGGTGGTTTTCTTTCCCTTAAAAAAATTAGTTTTAAGCACTGCTGGTAAATGCTGTACCCAGCTGGAGTGTCTGTTCTAATGCTAATTGCTTTTGCTTGCTCTGGACAATGATTTTAGCGCATGCATACTGCAGGTGATACACTTTACACGTTCACTATACTTACAACTTCGTCATCTTCGGCCTTACAGTGGTTGCATGGTGAGTAGCGCATTTTTTGGGTTTATGTTGTTTTAGTTTTACTGAGTGAACTTGTTATTAAATAGGAAGGGTACATATCATATCAAAATCCTTGCATGTCTGAACTCGCGTGCCAGGCTTTACTTTCTTTCTAGGAATCAGAAGTGCTACATCTTCTAGAGCACTATTTTAGACTTGTAGAGTAAATGCACCAAAGTTGATTAATTGATTATTCAAGTGAAATTAGTTTAGTACATTGCACTAATTCTGTATCAGGGGTCAT
Organism: Croton setiger; assembly: GCA_948099555.1. Taxonomy (NCBI): domain Eukaryota; kingdom Viridiplantae; phylum Streptophyta; class Magnoliopsida; order Malpighiales; family Euphorbiaceae; genus Croton; species Croton setiger. Next base: position 50,920 of record CANUEY010006647.1, on the reverse strand, counting down.
GATAAAGGTATTGACTGAGAGTGAATAAAAAAACCAGTTATGCATATATCGTGATAAGGAAAGGAAACCTAATCGTGGTATGCATATTGCATGGAGATTATACTAGCCTTTAATGTTCGTCAACATAAGAGAACCTATTACAGTGAAGATTCTGTACATGTGAAGCATAATCAAAATGTTTGGACTCAGAGTTGTAGTTCTGTACCATACATATTTTAGGGGTTTCAGCTATCTTAAACACTATGACAAAAGGTATGCAATGGTATACTCATGTCATCATGCATATGCTAATGCAGACAGGATGCCTGTTATTTTGGGTGACAAGGGATCGGTTGATGCATGGCTAAATGGCTCTCCCTCTTCGAAGTTTGATACTGAGCTTAAACCTTATGAAAAGTCAGATTTGGTAAGAGCTTTTGACATACATGAGTGTTCCATGTTACTGTTTTCTTTCTTTTATCTACGTTATCAGGTAGAATACATGGAAGAACTGAGAGGTGGTACCTTCTATTCAAGTATTAATATGTTTTAACAAATATTTTATTTTCAAGGTATGGTACCCAGTGACACCTGCAATAGGCAAGACATCTTTCAATGGGCCCGAATGCATTAAAGAGGTGAAAGCTTCTGGTTGGATAATCTCTCTTTTTTGTTCTACAAAAAATGCAATTTTAGTGGCTACACGACTGGAATTTCCACTGTTTTGGAGCAATTTGCATTAGGGTTTATCTTTCATTAGATGTGTCTTGTGTAGTTTTAGTTGTTTCTCTTGTAAATGAGATCCGAGCAGTAATTACATGGAAGATATTTGGCAGATTCATTTGAAGACCGAGGACAAAGGCACTATCTTGAAGTTTTTCTCTACGAAGGAGACTAAAAGAGATGAAGAATCAAACCCACAGGAAAGTAAGTGTGAGAAATCAGCTAATGAAGATTTCCCAAAAAGTGTAAAAGATGAAGCTGCAAGTGTAGACAAGTCAGGAATTCAATCCTTTGCTGAAATGCTAGTTCATGATTCAAAATCCATTGTTTCTGCAATTACAAGCAAGGATGGAACAAAGTGCAAAACAAAGCGGGAGCATGAAGAGACCTTAGAAGATACTAGGCAGAGCATGGATAAAGTTGACAAACTGCTGCAGACTCCTCCGAGCAAGAAGGCCAACCTTAGGAGTGGTGGTGATACACAGCCAACTCTTCTTTCATATTTCAACAAAAGGTAGTTTCATGGTCCCTGCCACCTATCTTGCATGTAAATATAACATTTTAGGTATGAATTATCACCTGGTAGTCTACCTTTTGGCTTTATAGAACAGCGGATAAATTTTGAGCATTTTGGCTTGTGCATCTGTTATTGTATTTATGTACAAATAGGGAAGCACTTTAGATCTCTAATTTTGTAGTGAATGCGCTATAAAACGTGTTTTGATGGCAGTGTGACCAGTGTCCATTTCATTCAGCTGGTTCATCCTATTCCTCCTGAGATAAACAAACAATTCTGTTTTCTGACATTTTGTTATTTCTGCACAAAGCTCCAATTTCACTTTTCAAAATTGAAACTGCTGAATATAGCCTCTAGGTATTTGTAGAATTACAGTATATATGATTTAGAAGGCTGTTTTATAGATAAGGAAGGAGTAACAATTCAAACTCATTGCCCAAACGTAATTTAGTTTGCTCAACAGATTCGAGTCAGTAGCAATTAAAGGCGGTTTCGAGTTACTAGCTAAATGTGCAGGCTCGAGCCATCTATAAAAAACAACCAGCGTAAATTGGCTGCTGCAGAATGTTGAATATACACTTTGTATGAACTGGGGCCTGCAATTTCAATCATTCTGTATATGCAGCAAAGACAGATGGCTTTTGCTCAGTATACCTGGTAACAAACAATATGATGGGACAAGGATGATAACGAATATAAAATTCACAAACTGCGATGATAATTTTGAGATACGGTAATCATAATTTTGAGATGAAGAATATGCAATTGCCATTATATTACTAATTGTCACCTAAGACAATGTTTGATACACCATAATGCAATAGATTTCTGTAATACAGAGAAAATCATATAAAATGTAATCATGACTACATTGCACTATGGTCATACACTAATACAAAAACGTTGGAACATTTTTGCCAAAGCCGAGATGTGACTATCAGATGCTAGAAAGGGTCAACAGTAACACAATTCTTTTTTTTTCTTTTTGCCATAACAGTAACACAATTCACTTTCTAAAAGACTAGAACTACTCTCGTATAGACACATAATGATAACTATATCACCATCAAAGCTTCGTCATATTTGCGGCTGTCAAGAGCAGCCGCAGAAGGGAAATTCCTGTTTCTTTGATCGACATTACAAATTCAGTGTGAAGCGAAAATTTAACTTTGCCAGATGCAATCCCCAATTAAAGCTATGGTGATCGCCCGATCGACAATGGCAACCTCCATTATAACTGATTAACATATTTTGGCATGAAGCTTAAGTTGAAAATTCTGAGAAAGAGTGGAATAAAATGTATATCGAATATTAGGCATTACCTTTACCATGATACGAGCTAAAAAAGATTCACAATCAGCTCTACCACTGAAAATAGATATCAGATAACAAATGCTGAAAGAATTAAATGAAATTCTTTGTTTTCTACGCAACTCCTACTTCTAAATCCAAAATGGTGTAGGCTGTCTTCATAAATATTGAAGATGAAAACCTATTGTATTTGGTCTTCTCATGCTAACAGGTATATTCCTTCTGACAGACCTGACATGGATCATTTCTATTTTGGTTTGTAACTGAGGCCAGAGAAGCTGCTACCAACCAACTCTAAACATAAAAAGAAAAATTTACATGAGTTCACTGATTTCACACTCATGGTTTCCACTTACAATATCCAGCCGGAAACTAGGACCAACTACCAAGCCAGGACCCCATGGTTCTAGCCCATTCTAATAAAGACACCCGGGAACAATATGGTTGTATGTTCCTCAGACCTGACATGGATCATTTCTATTTTGGTTTGTAACTGAGGCCAGAGAAGCTGCTACCAACCAACTCTCAAGATAAAAAGTTTACATGAGTTCACTGATTTCACACTCATGGTTTCCACTTACAATATCCAGCCGGAAACCAGGACCAACTTCCATGCCAGGACCCATGGTTCTAGCCTATTCTAATAAAGACACCCGGGAACAATATGGTTGTATGTTCCTCAGACCTGCACAATTTCTTTGGATTATAATACATTCGATACCAATCCCTACAAACCCCTAGTTTATTGACTGCCATCCATTTCACGGAGCAAATGAAACACAGCACAGAATTCACCAAATTCTCAAATAGAATGTGATTTAAATTCAATTCATTTTCAGATATCAAATAAAAGCAGAACATAACAAGCATCCAACTCCGAATGCGTCAAAGAAAGCAAAAAAGCACATACAGAGATCCACAAATAAAATTGTTATAGGCTATATAGAGAGAGTATTCTTTGACAAATGAATTTCCCAAAATTTATGCATCTGAAACAAATCCATCTAATGCAGTATTACAAACACTAAAACCACTTAATCCCCAACCCCAAAGCATCAAAATTATTACTTACTCAATAAACATTGGCCCCCCAAATTATCCGCCGCTCATTCTCGGTACAAATAAAATCATCCGCAATCCATCCTCAGTACACTCCGCCACTGCTATGAAGAATTGAACCGAGCGTACCCAGAACCGCGAAAGCCAGAAGGGGACTCACATCGAGAGTGTCGAAAATAGGAGGAATTATATTCCTAAACAAGTTCAAATAGGGGTCGCAAAGGTCTCTAATAGCCGATAATGGCTGGCGATCCCAAGGAATGTTAGGGAACCAACTGAGCAAAACCCTAACCATCAAAACCCCACTGTATATATCAAGCCATTTGGCCAAACCAGCTGCCACAACCGTCAGAGGCGTATTCAAGTATCCTGTCGGACGGTCTTTGAGGGCCGCGAAGAAAAGGGGACCCACTGAGTTAACCAGGTTGCCTTGTAAAGCCCGAATACTCGCTATGTCATTTCCGGCAACAGATAGAGCGAATTTCTGAATGGAATTCAGGAATATTCGCGAGAGAGAAAACGCTAAGGTTGCGATAGTAGTAAGAGTCCGCGTTGACCCAGAAAGCAAGGTTTGTGATTCGGTGGGACGGGACAGAGCGGTTAAGTTTGAGGATTGTGATGGAAGTGAAGCCAAAACCCTAAACGTAGATTGCTGTTTGGAGGATAAACACACAGATTTTCTGGGAGCTTTGAGAACTGGGAAAGAGACAACGGCAGCAGGTTGAATAGGTCGGCGGCTGGGAATGAGAACCGATGGCCTGATAACGGCGCCGTTCTGGGTGGAAAGCGCGAGAGCCATCTTGTTTTGGCTTCTGAATTCTGCGGAAGATCAAGTTTCTCTTCGATAAGGTTGTTGTTATGTACTGTAATTATCTTTATGTTAGTACTAATTATTTTTACATCCCTAATGTTTGATTTCCTTAATTGGAGAATTATTTTCAGATCCATGAAATTTAGCTTAATTTACTATTATTCCCTATATTTTGGATAATATTCAGGAATACAGAGTTTGTAATTAAGAAACTCTTTAGAAGGAAAAGATGTAGCATTCAATATGCCAAGTTTGTATTATCTTCATTCAGTTTTTATATACATAAACTTTTGTTAAAGAGTGCTTAAGTGTGAGAGTCCAACCAAATGCAAAATTCTAATTTATTCTTACTTTTGTTGGAAGCTGACATTGGCCAAGTCCAAAAGCAAGACCAAGGAGCAGCTCAAAAATTAATTGTTATTTAAATTGAAATAAGGGTCTTTCTGCATTTTGTGATATTTGTGCACAACCCAAATAAAATCATAATGAAAGGAAAATTTCCCACCAACAAGTGCCAAATTGAATTTTTCATGCTCAATTAGTTATTTTTTATATAATTTTAGAGAGTTAAAGTCACTGTGATGAGTCCATTCACAAAAAGAGGTCGTCTCATTGAATCATAAACTACCATAAACCAATTATAAATCACTATCAACTGACTGTAAATATGAAAATTTTGTAGTTATTTATTTTACAGACTATAAACTTATTTTAAACTACTTATTTTATTTTAGTCAAGCAAACATCCAACCAATTATAAGTTAGTTAATAAACTCGTTATAAACCTTCATGACCGATACAAAATAATTTATGTAAACCTTTTCAATCTATTTCTTTTACCATGATAGCTAACCTTTTCAATCTATTGTAAATAGATATATGTATTATTGTTTGTAGGACTGTGATTATGCTTGTTACATAGAAGGACCATTTTATTTAATATTATTTATTTTTACCTTTATTTTTACAATTATTTTTCTTAAATTGACTTAATATATTCTAATAAAAACTTGATTATATTTTTGTAAAAAGATGAAATGCCTGAAATTAGAGTTGCAGCAATGTTTTATCCCCTCAAATTATAGAGGAGCAATTTATGGTAGAAGCTGAAAGAAGTTTGCATGTCATACTAGTAAGGATTTCATGCCCTTATCTTTACAATTAAGGGAAGAGAGAAAGAAAAGATTAAAAAAAGAAACAAAAGGGAAGGAAGAAACATAAAAGAAACCCAACAACGCAATCAACAAAGGGGAAATATTTGGGGACGTAGAAATGGTAAAGACCAATAAGTTTCTATTAATTGACCATTTGGTGCAATATCCATAATTAGCTTCTTTATCAACCTTAGCGGAGCTACCATAACCCCCCATCGAACCACCGGTCGCAATCCGAGGCAGAACCCTCGCCTCTTATTCCCAAGCCTAATCGTGCTGCCCTTGCGCCTCCTTAGCCGCCTCCTTGGCCGGCACCACCCTACTAACATTGTGGAATTGGAGAACATAGAAATAGTGCCACCACCTCTCTTCAACATATAAATATATAGAAAGATATTAGTGGTATAATGTGATGGATACAATGTTTTTGTTTGTGATTTCCATTGCTGTTGCTTTATTTATAAAGAGCATAAACTAAAGATTGGATGTAGATGTTAATGATTACAGTCATAATGAAAGCAATTATAACAATAATTATGCTTTTAAGAATGTTAATTTTTTTAGGGCTATAGGCTTGCGGTAGTGATGATTAGAAGAGATGGCCATTTCTTCTCTACTTAAAGCTACTTAAAAGGAAGAATTGGTGAGTTGTAAATTGTAATTGATGACTATGGAATCCAATTATGCTATGGAACATCATTGCACCCCGATTCATGCTTTTATTTATTTCCCTTATTTTTAAGTGTATTTTCGTTTAAATATTTTGAATAATTGATAACAGCTTGTTATAAATTATTTCATAAATGCCAAAAAAATAATATAAAATTAAATGCAAAATACCATTTAAAAGGTTAAATATTTTACTAATTAATTTTAGGAGTAGATAGTTAAAAATTTATTCATTTATCCTACAAACTAATTTTAATAAAAGAATTGTTTTAGACTTTAACCAGCCTGAGCAGCATAGCATAGTAGTGGAAGGAGTTATAATTAAAATCATATAATATATAATTTTCCTTCCTTTACCAATAACGTTATAATTAAAATCATATAATACATAATTTAATTAATTATCTAACTGGTTATATTTTATTTTTAATATTTAATATATTAAGTAAATACAAATTTTATTTTAAAAAATAATAGTATATAATAAACATTCCTTGTGACGTACAAGGAATGTTTGGCTGATGCACTTTTTACTCATCCTTGCTGTTATCATTTTTATATTTTTGGCTTTTACTTAAACTTCTCACAGTATCCATTCAATCAATGTTGATAGAAGCTTTATAAAAAAAGTTGATGATACCCAAAACAAGCTTTTTTCATTTTAGCTTTTAACAAATACTTATTTTATACTTTACATCCGTATGTTTTTTAGTATTCAATAGTAACAAATGCATAAATAATGTATGAAAATGAAAATATGTTAATTCTTTTAAAATCTTTCGACAAGTTTTATATTTAATTATTAATAATAAATTGTTTATACCTAAAAACAATTGTTCAAACACTTGTTGAGTTCTTAAAAAAAACTTATCGAGTTATTCCTCTCATTACTAAATATACAAATTTTGGAAGAGAATTTTTGTACTTTATAAGTAATCAGTTTAACATCTAAACTTATTTTGCAATTATAAACACCTTGCCACACTAAAATAATTAGCAAAGTAGCTTTCACACATGTGGAACAGTGGAAGAGTGTGAATTTCTACAGACAAAATTTGGCTATTTCAAGACGTCATCAATAACGGCAAACTGTCAAGTTGGAGGAATGGACGGCCCATGAGACAGTAGACTCTAGCAAATTACGAAAAGCCCAATAAATGCTTCAGCATGCCCTTGTCAAAGGCCCCCTACTAACCCACTAATCCTATAATTGCAACATATCCCAACAACTTTCGAACAATGGACGAAATGAGCTTTTTAATATAAAATTGAACAAAAAATAGACCCTTAAAAAATAAAGGACAAAAATAGATTTTTTTTAAAATTTTTTTAAACAAAAGTACACCCCTTAATTCATGTTAAGCTTAAAAAATTAGAGTCACTCTCATCTATAAATTAATTTTAATTAACACAACATATTAAATAATTAAAAAATTCAACAATTAAATTTTAAAAAAACACATTAAGAATATATTAAATTAAATGAATAGAAGAATGAATATTTTATACAATAAATAATTATCATACAAAATTATTAAATAGTACAATTAAATCTCTAAATTTTTCAAATAAAATTTTTGCATTCAATAGTTTTAATAATCTTTCTAAAATCTGCAAAATAAAATATTCAAAATATGTAAAATAAATGTTCAAAGTAAAAGTATGTTAAAACGAATGTTTAAAGTATATTCAACATTATTTTATTGAAAGCACGATAATAATTTATTAAATAATGTGAAGAATTCAAAAATCACATGCAAAAACGAAATAAGACTAGTCAAATAAACTCATAATTCAAAAGCGAACTTATTCCAAAAACCAATAATTTTTTAAAATAGCAAATCGAAAAACTATATACAAGTGTCTGACCTCGTTTCTTTGTATCTTTCTTAAAAAATTTATATGATATCACAAAACAGAATATAAAAATCTATTTAGCACATATTAAAAAATGTTCAGATACTGTCTAAGTATTAATTAATAAGTATCACAAAAAACACAATATTCATATATCATAAAATAAACATATTGTTAACTCTAATGCCAAAATGTATATATTTATTAACAATTATACATATAAGAAAACAAACAATAACATCAAAATGTTAGTAATAGAAGTAAAACATGTATATACTATATAGTTTAAAAAAACAGAATCCGCTGGAGTACCAGCCATCACAACAATTTTTTTTTTAAAGAAAATTATTGTTAAAAATTCATCCATTAAATACAAAATACAAGAAGAAATTTTCCAAAAACCAACCAAAATTTCCATATTCAAGTATGCAGAAATAGCTTGCTACATCCGTCAAATTCTAGAACTCATAGACTTCTTAACAAAAGGTGATAATTGAAAATTAGACATGGACTAGTGAAGCACCTGGAGGAGCTATATTTAAAATCTATTTAACAATATATAAAAATGGTCTTTAATAGTACACAGTTGCAAAGCTACTCCTAGAAAGCTTGGAACTTGCAAAGAATGAATACACAAAATAATATTATAAATATTATTCTGCTAAATTAAAACTAATCTACTACTAAAATTAAATGTGCAAAACCATAAATCTTTAAATCCAGGAATTATGGGATTGGGATTATTGTGATTAGACACGAGCTTAAAGCCACAATTAGATGCTTAATCAACTTTTCTCCTAAGTGAATTTATCCCAAAGTACCTTCACTTTAATAACATCGAGTCCTCCCTAAAACTCTCTCTACTATGCAGCGGTTTTCATATTTTGTTTTTGATTTTTTAGTATTCATGGTTTGGGGATTTGGATGTATAGGGTTTGTCGTTTTCTAGTGTTTTGTTGATGGCAGAGCTTGGATCTACTATAATAATTTTGTACTTTTCATCTCTTTGTTTAGTAGATATTGTTATTTGTGAGTTTCTTCCACTGGGATTCAAGCGGAGCTTGAAAATGATACATCACAAAAAGATCGTTTATTTGTGGCTAGTTTTTGTTTGGAGGATTTCAAGATTATCTGCAGTGCAATATTCAACTTCTTTTTCTATTTTTTAGCTATGAATTTACCCCCTTTCTTCATTAATGCAAATCAAATATCCTTTTTCCAAGCAGTAGTAAATTATAATGAAGAGAGGTGACCATTATAATGAAGAAATTAGTGGTCAGACCGAGAAAAGATCAACCGAACCAAGGTTATTTGCATTGCAGAGAATGAATTTTATTGAAATTCCTCGCTTATGTTCCACTAGTCTTAATGGAACTAAGTTTCTATTTCCCTCTATTCCTTCTAATTTTTGGGACCCATATTCCAATTTGAGGTTTGGTTCCCAATCAAACCCATGACCACAGCCAAAATTCTCCATTATATTTGACAGAATAAACAAAAAGAAGAAACTTCATTACGCCCACTCCAATTCCCATTCTGAAAATCATATAATAGTACTCATACTATTTTACAATTGATCAAACACAAAACAATGAAATTTAAATATGAAATTCCACTGGGACTACAGCACTACTAGCGACTACTGAGTAAACTCAATTATTTATACCTTATTCTGCATTTAACTCGTTAATTTATTAAGTATTACTGAGATGTGTTATTTTCTTCATTTTCATATCCAAAAAAGACAGAACTAGAAAAAAGCCAACCAACCCATACGTTGGATTCGAGCGAGAAAGAACAAGCAAATTGTATATGTTTTGACAAAAATTATAATAATAAATAATAATAATAATAATTTATATCACTTCCAAATCTGTCAGATGATTTGATTCATCTGCTAAAACAGTGATAAAATCTGCCCAAAACATAAATGCCAAAACACAGTCCCTCCTCCATACCTTTTCAAATAGTCTTCATGCAACGAAATCACCCCCCAAAATCCTTCCTCCTCCCCTACTCTCTCTACTACCCTATACTTCTACCAATTTCACCATTTCCAACTCTATTGCCAAGTACCTAACCCATTTGTCCACATTCCAAGCACTCCCACCCACAATTCAGTCAATTCTAAACCCAACAATACAAAATACTATTATATATTAGAAAAGAAAACTAGTAATAAAAGTTAATATATCTTCCAAGTTTGGGTGATTTTGATTTTTTCAAGGACCAAAAGGAGTAAAGGTTTCAAGTTTCAGCGCCATTATTGTACTTCTTTGAAGAGCCTTTGCAAGTTCCAACTGGGTACTTGATTGCATTTAATTCCACTTTTCTGAGTGCAGCTTTGCCCAGGTCTATTCCACATATATCTGATAGCCTTACAAGGTATAGCAACACATCTGATAGCTCTTCTCCTAAATGCACTTTCTCTTCTTCTTTCCAATCTGGCAATCCCTTTGGCACTTCTCCTTTCCATTGAAATATCTCTGATAGTTCCCCAATTTCACCCACCTGTGTGTTTTCGTTATCATCATATATTAGATATCAGTTCTAAAATCTAAAAAATCTAAAAAGGATGATCTTTTTGCACAGTTGGTCAATCTTGACCGCAGATTAAAGAGGGTTTAAAATGAAACTGAAATTGAGTTAAAAAACCCTAACTTGAGATTGAAGAAAGGAAAGATGAAAATAAAAAATCAGGCCCACAGACTTTGAAGCAAGTACCACCATATCATTAACAAAATAAAGGGTAAAAAACAAGAAATCATTAAAATTTCAAATAAATCCAACTGGTTTTCGTTGTATTAATTTTGGTCAAATACTCGAAAATAAAAAATCTAAATAGAAAATGAAACAGCAACATATAACATAAACAATAAGAAAACGAAACAAAAACGATAAAATTAAATAATTTGTTCATAAACAACTTGGGAAAAAAGAAACTGAAAACATACCAAAGCTAAAAGCAAATTTCTTGGGCTATGAAATTGTTCCCAGTCTCTTTCTTTAGCGAACTCGGCCATTTTTTTCTTGAGAAGATCAAGAGAAACGCTACTTTCTCCCTCCTCAGGCAAACCAGTCATGATTATTTTTCCAAGAACACAAGAAAGAGGAGAAAACTAGTTCAGATCAGAGAACTGAGACCGATTGTAAAGAGAAAAGGTAGTACTTGAAATTATATATACACACACACAAGAGAGAAAATTACAGAGAGATGAAGAGGGCAAAAGACAAGGGAGTGATTCGAGGAAGAATCGGTTGGTTTTTTGTTAATATGGAAAAGAGTGAATTCGCTAATTGCTTTTATACGCCTTACAGAAAAGAATACTACTGGCTATTGCCAGTTGTCTCAGGTTATTATTCACTGGATAAAACGCAGAAGAAGAACACGTGTCGGCATCACTTGATTCATGCCTCGTTTTTGGCAACCTCGTGTCCTTGTGGGCTCCACATCTTTTGCCTCTCCATCTCATTGGCTGAGAACAAATATACTTAATATTGTGATTAAACGTTATTTATCGATTAAATTAAACCAAATACTCGGAATTAGCAGTGGGATTATGAATAGGATGTTGTTTGGTGTGTTACGGTAGTAGTGACGACGGACGGAGTCCCAATCCGCTTCGCCAGTGTCAGAGTCTGGCTGCCACAGTGTCCGCCACGCCTTTCCCCCTTCCTACACGCGCACCCTCTCCTTCTGTCAACAATTTAATTTTTTAGAGCTAAAAATAGTACAGTATATAATTAAAATCAAACCGTTGTTTTTTAAAAAAAAAAAATTGCCTTACTTGGAAAATATTGAAATTATTACCAAAATTACTTTAAACGGTCATCCACTAAACAATTTTAGTTTTTATATCAATTTAACATAAAATACTATTAAAATTCATTAATTTAAAGAGATCTTTGGATTTGATGAAATCTCATGATTTAAACGTTTATTGCTCTAATTTAAATATTCACGAAAACGCTTGATTTTTTTAAATCATTGCTTTGTTAAAAAAGAAAAGGTTGAAAAAGAAAATTACACTAAAAAAAAGATTTTGATAGGAAAGGAAATGTGTAAGATGCAAATGACTGAATGTTTTTCATCCCAGTGATAGGTACCAACCGAAACAAGCAATGATAGCGTTAAGTAGTTACAGATTGAGTTAACGGAGTCAATAAATTTACCAATTAAAGAGACATGCATGAACGGAAAATGTTCAAAGCATTTGCAAGTAATAATGCGGGTGAGTCAAAAGGCCTAACAAACTTTGGGTTTGCAATCAATTATTCTGTGTTGCTATCAATAGGACATTTGTGTTTTTTTAAACTATATCCCTAATAATGATAATTCTAGGCATGTCTATGCGTATGACATTTTCAGTCAAACTGATATGGGGTATGAGTAGGATATGGATACGAGGATGAAATATAAACGGATTAAGATGGTATGAACCAGTGCCTAACCACCTTGAGATCCTGGATTCAAATTTCATTGTGGGCAAAGTGATAGTTCAATAGTAGGTGCTTTTTTTTATTAAGTTTTAGTGTTTTTCTCTTTCCTTTTAGATCCCTTTAGATCTAGAATACATGTAAAGTATCTTTGTTTAAAACTCATTAACTAAAATAAGTGTGCAATTTATGTTTATTTTATTTCAAAATAAATATCTCAATTTTAAATTTTAACAAAAGTATGAAGTATTTTTCCTTTAGAGCATATGCAAAGTAAAAAATAAAGACATATCGGTTCATATTTATTTGTCATATCATATAAAATTATTATATAATATATCGATTGGAGTAATTAAAGTTAAAGAAATAAATAGGGTGAGTTTGGATTGTAAAATGTATTTTGGGGAATTTGATAATGGAGTAGTACATTTTAAAACAGCAAGAGAATGTTTTTGTGGAGTTGATGGATCCAACAAATATAATTTTGGGTGTTGGGAGAATTAGTCAACAACAAAGACTATGTGAGGTCTTTATATGATGCCAACTTGACGATATGAGGTAACATGCAATTTTATCACTAAGTTTGCCAAAATGGAATAATCATATATCTTTTTCACAAACTTTCAATGCTTCAAATCTCAGACAAATAAACAATTCTATGGCATACTCAATTTATCTATACGTATCCCAATAAATGCTTATTTTGTATTCTCATATCCTCTCCAATTAGTTTATCCTTTCATCCAAATTATACTTTTAGTTTTCATCTTTTTCTTAGAATAGAACCAAACCCAATTTTAGGCAAGGGGCAACACTGTTCTTCAACTCACATCACATCAAATAACCATGATTTATAAAGATAGAAGTATAGTTGAATTAATTGGTTAGTTGTATTCAAGAGTTTGGGTTTCACATAGTTGTATGGAGGCCAAATTGGATAGATCTTGGGTTAACGGAGCAACTTTAAGATCATCGGATCAAAAGTCAAGCATCTTTAAAATTTTAAGACTCATATATACTCCAAATTGTAAAAACTCATTTATACTCCATTTTTAAGAATTTAAACACATATAGCATCTTTAAAATTTTTTGGTTTAAAAATAGCTACTTTTAAAGTTTTTTTTTTTTACTAAACAATAGTTCATGTATTTGTAAAAATTTTATAAATAAAATGTGAATAATTTGTTAAAATTTTATAAACAGAATATGAACATGGTATTTATAAGTCACAAACAATTTTCTAATTGTTTGTGAACATTTAATAAATAAATTATGAACAGTGAGTGATAGAAACAGATATTTTGAGCTTTAAAATTTGAGGTGATTATTTATGAATGTTGAAACTTTGAAAGGGCTATTAATCATATTCTTAGTGGTAAAATGTTGTTCAAACAAAAATAATTATGAAAAATTCTATTAATCACCAATAGGAATTAATTATTAACCATTAACTAGTAGGTGATACGGACAATTTAATGAAATAAGAAGAAAGATCTTTATTACGGAAGAGAATTAACAAATAATTGAAGTTAATGAAGGTGTTTAAAATATTGAAAAGATAAGAAACTTAATTAAAACTCGTGGCACATGTGATGTGTTATTTTGATTAGTATAAAAGGCAAAGACCGGGTTCTCATCGAAGAGGAATAAAAGAAAGAAATAAAGAAAAACGCGGTATGTTTACACTAATCAAGTTGGTTAATTGTTATAGTACTAATAGTTATGCCAATATAAAAAATAATTTAATGAAAGATATGTTCATATTCTTTAATAAGATTGCTAGAAATCTATAGAACGGCATCTCAAATTAAGTAGGGGAAATGACCTCATCACAAAAGAGAAAATATAAATAAATATCACCATCACCACCCACCCAAATAAATTTTAAAAAATAAATAAAAATAAACTTAATCTTCTTTCACGAGGCATTATCACCAGAAAAGTGGAAGATTATATTATATTGAATTTATAATTAGGTTTAATATTTTAAACCAAATAGTCAAAGAGATAGAAATTAAAATTTCATTACCCCTAGATTTTGGGGATCCTTTCGTACCTAGGTGCGTAGACTGTAGGCTTGTGTTGTTCCAAGCCCTTAATGTTTTTAGTGTTAGCGTGAGGGCTGACTTTCCAATGTCCTAATCCTAATACTAGTACTAATTTGTATTAGTTATTCAAAAGATTGGATACTAATTGAAAGTTTAATTTTGAAAGATTGGAATAAAATTCACTTTTCCGCTAACAAGTTAAAGAATAAAGAAAGAGGGAGCGAAAGTGGGGGGAGAGAGAAAGAAGAGAAGTAGATAAATTTTGGTATTAACTTGGTCTACCACATCATTTATAAACCAGTTCAATATAACATTATCCCCTCACTAAAAACATGTCAGCTTTAGAAATAAAATTAATTATTATCAACTAAACATCCCTTTAACCTAACGCACTAGCAGAATCTTATAGAATGGCTGGCTGCTGCATCCTTGTTAATCTTTGTCTTACTGGAACAACTTAGTTTGAGTGAAAAATTTTGAATAATTGTAAATCAACTCCTCTCTTTGTTGCAAGAAAGCTAATTGAATAGGAGAAACTGAGAATAAATATGCACTTATTGTGTTTTATTTTTATTTTGTGTATAAGTATTTGTTAATTGGATTTTTATTTTTACTTTTAAATAAGAAAAAAGAGCACATCACAATTGCTTTGATAGTTTGATATTAAATGATGAGAATTGCTGCTTCCAGTAGTTTACTTCATTCGAGAATGGAAACAGAAGAGAAAAATAAAATGACTGCAAATTAAGTTAAACCGAAAGGATAAATTCTTAAACAAAAGGGAGAGTGAATGTAAATTTGATGAGGTGGCAGCGTTTTATTGAACAAGTCCATACAAAAATTTATCGGAAGGTAAGATAATAATAGAAATAATTCAAAGATGTTTCATGAAATTTTGGGCATATCTTATGGAAGTATCCTTCTGGTCTGCCTCTGCGACCCCTTAATTTCGGCTAATGAGTAGTATTTGTTGGTACTAATGTTTATTAAACATATGTTTTAAAGACAATTGTTATTGTCGGCGGACTCGGACATGAATATTGCTGTCTCTTTTTTCTTTTTATTCAGTCACTTTCGTTGAATCACCAAACATATCATGACTCATACCTGAATTTGCTTCCATAACTATTATTTTTGAATGAATGTGGAAGAGGTTCTTGAATCTGAGCAATACCTTTTCATATACAAGACCGAGATATTTTTAAAACAATCCACTTCACTTTTATTTTAGATTATAGTAAACAGGAATAACATTCATATTTGCTACAAAATTTTTAAGTTCGCTTATTTTAGTTATTATAAATACATTTTTTTTAATAAAAAAAATTAAGTGTTTCAAGATTTCATTTTGAAATATATCGATTAAACCCATCACTCTGTTTGCGAAAATTAGAATTTGAAATTGATGAAAACTCATTTTTTATATACTGACAAATTTTTTTTATGAATCTCACTTTTTTATATTTTTGCATAACCATTCAAAAAGTTCCAAAACAAGTCTTCCTGGGCTAAAGGCCTATTCTCTTGAATTAGGCATGACGGCTGGCCAAAACAGTCCGGCGATTAACCTGTGTAGCTCGTCATCAAATCGGAATGTTAGGAGGACGGTCAGGTTGAGATTCAAGTTATTTTCAAACTGTAAACCGTATTGAACCAGAACTGTCGATGAACCGTATCTTCGAATTGCCGGTTAACCGGCTCATTATTAAATTCTCGATTAACCGCGAACCGCTGATTAACCGGCAGTTTGATAGTCCAGCAGGCTGGTTAAGGTTTAACATTTTCCCTAATCATAGCTTGGCGGTCCGAGGCCCTTAAACGGCCTGGCCATGGCCATGTCTATCTTGAATAATAGGGGCAGGTTTTCTAAATTAGGGGACGGTTTTTCTTTTTTCTTTTTTTGGGTGATCTGTTGCAAGAAATTTCAATTTGGGCTTTCTTTGATTGCGTTAACAGAATATTTTAGCCCAAGAATTTATATATCGTTTTTTATTGTTGGATTCTCTACCTAAACAAATGTTATAATATTTGAAATATATAGTAAATACTATATTTTTTTACAATAACTTTTATATCATTTAAAATATTTTTATACTCTAATTTTTTACATATTATTACTAAAGTTATGTAATTATTGTAATAATATTTTATGAAAAATTTTATACTTTTAAATTATTTTTATATATGAATTAGTTTTACATGTAGTTATTGTAATAATTATTTTTATACTTTTAAAATATTTTTACATATCAATCTGTATGTTAATCGATTTTTACATATTATCAATATATAAATTGATTTTTTTGATAATTACTATTATATTTTTTATTTTATTATTATATATAGATAAGTACATAAATTGATTTTTTTACATATAATCAATATGTAATTCAGTTTGTAAATTGATTTTTTATTTATATATTGATGATTTGTTTACATATATATTTTTTAAATTATTTAATATTGATTTTAATATGTAAATTAATATAAAAATTGTTATTTACATATCCAACATTATAAATTAAGTATATAAGTTGAATTTATCTACCCACAAGTATATAAATTTTATTTTTACATAAAAACACTTAAAGAATTAAATTTTTTACATTTTAATGACTAAACGATCCAACTTGAAATATTAAGTAATTTCAACAATTAATCTGTAAATGTCCAAACTAATCATCTTCTTCCTCCCTTATTTCCTCTCGTCAGCGACATGAATAATGCACCGCTGCCTAATCAGCCCTCCGCTCAACGAGACTGAAAGGAAATTGGTTGGAATTATGTAGCTAGGTTGATTATTGATTGAAATCTAACGAAAATTGTTTGAATCATGACTAGAACTCGATTAACAGTCGATGTAAGAGTGTTTCTAGGTGGCGGCGATCAAGACTTTTAGTTGCTTCTTTTGATGACTTCCAATGGTCTACCAGCATTTTTGACTCATTGCGCCAGACCTTTCTACCAGTACCCTTTGATCGGTGGTTAAACGCTTCTGGCAGTTGATGTGGTGGCAAAGACAAACCCCTTAACTCTGGTTAGTGTTTACTGGCAAATTGGAACATTTTTCATAATTATTAATTATTTTTATTTATTTTTTAATTATGTTTATTTATAGGAAGGGTATTTTTGTATTAAAAATAATATAAATTCGCTTATTTGCTAAATTAGCCTATAACACAATTTTTCAAAAATTAATTGAATAACACTTTTTGATATGGGTGAGCAAATAGCGGTGTGGTTAACCATCCCACCAAACCGCAATGCACAGTGATCAAATGACATCAAACCGTACTGCAATTTTGCAGCTGGTTTTGGACTCCACGAAAAGAAATCTAAATTAATAGAATTAGCCAAGCAAACCCTATAAGTAACATGTAATTTTTCACATGCAACATAATTCAACTCTAAAAACTTATTAAACTTCAATTCCACCATTTATGTTTGTTTCTCTAAATTCAAAACCACGTAATTTTTTTTATTAATATTATTAAAAAAGAAAATAAAATTAATATAGTATGAAAATATGCAGTTTGGCGAGCGAAGTGATTTTTTTAAAGTTAAAACTGCTAACGGAACCGTAGACCATGAAATATCAAAATCAAGAAACGCAAACCGCCCGCAACATGCAGTGCGATTTCATTGAATTTCACTCACCCTAATTTTTAATAAAAATATATATCAGTATATGTTGCTATATATTAAGTTTATGATGTTCAAAAAATAAGTTGAAATAAATTCTATAAAGCCCTGAAAGCATGTTATGTTTGAGAATATTAACAATATGAAAACTAACAAAACACACCTATATCAATATCAATATCAATAGCTGGTATATTTATCGGTCTATAATTTGTGCAAGAACACTTAACAAAATGTTTAAAAGTAATTTACAATGAGTTTATAATAGGTTTATAATATTGCGTAAAATAAAACTCATCTACTCAGAATATATATCAATCTTTTTGAATTGGACATTAAAAATAAGATTGATGAAAGCACTGAAAGATTTGAGCATATGGATAAAAAAATTGGTATTGGAAAAGAAAAAAAAAGATAAAAATATGGAAAGTGATGAATAAATGGTTGCATGAGGGAAGAGAAGAAGTGTAAATGATTGGGTACGTATAATAAAAAAAGTAAGTGGGCACAATCGAAAGAAAAGGAAAACTGCCATAAAAGGGCCAAATGCATTTAAGTTTCCAATATTGACTGCATTTGCTTCCTTTAATTAGTACATCGAATTTCATTTCAATTTTTTTTTTGATAATAATAATAATAATTGGAAACTCCAATCCAAACCCTAATAAATGGCATTATTACCAAAATTTCTACTCAATCACTTTGAACAATTAAATGGTGTTCAAACAAGTTTGGCCCATGTGATTCCCTTTGTTTTGATTCCTTTGTTTGCTTATGTTTTAATTTTGGGACCACTCCCAAATGTACCCATTTTTTTGCACCTTCTTCTTCCTTCCATTGCTCTTCTCTTCTCTTCTTTCCCTTTCAATTTCATTGCCCTTTATTTTAACCTATCATTCTAATGTTTTATCACAAAAATGAAGTAACTTTTTTTTGCTAATTAATAAAATTTAGACATAAAATACAAATTATATATAAAGACAGGTAAAAGACACGCACTTCTGTGTTGGATATTCTAGAATTTCCCACCATTGCAATGGTTAAAAAGAAAAAAAAAAAAGAAGAAAATAGATGACATTAAATGGAAAAAACAGGCAAAACTTGATGCATCCAATGGATGCTATACAACAACACCAGACAGCCAATTCAATATAAACTTGGCTTCATGCATATTTTAAAATTTTTTGACTCCTAAAACCACAATAACAACAACAACAATAACAATAATAATTAAAAATGGAAAAAAAAAATTAATATATATAAGTATGGTCACCTATGACAAACACATTTGTAGTGATAAGCACTATTGATTGGGTCATTTCCTTCCACAGGGACTTGCTCAGCCCTACACTTGTATTTGCATCCTCTACACTCATTATAAGTGCATGTCGGAGCCGTTGATCCTATCATCAGTCTCCTTGAATTCCTTGAACTGCCACCCTGCACCGCTCCGTTCCAGTTTTTTTTCTTCAATTAAAAAATTATTTTAATAATTACACTGAATTCTACTTAATCTTAATAATTATTTGATGAAAATACTCACTAATTAGTCCTTATTACCTGTAAATGTGAAGGAGTGGATGTTGGATGATAATCAGGAACTAATACTTGAGTAGTTTTGGATCCTGCAACATGTAAAAGCATATCTAGATATGTAAATAATAATAATATATGAATTTGCATTGTATATAATGACATGAAAGAAGGAATTGTAATTAATTAAGCAAGTATTATGAACTAAGAAAGAAGAACAAGGAATTAAAATATTGTAGTATATATTCTTGGCAACCAAACACTAAATATGCAGATAAGAATTATTAGATCTATCCATGTATCTTATAAAATAGAGTAGAAGAAGAAGAAAAATTGTCTTCTCCTATGAAACACACTATACCTTACATGAGTACGATGTGTACTAAATTAATGAGAAGAAGAAGTAAATAAATAACTAAATGATGAAGTAAGAAAAAATGTAACCTTGAGTAGTAACAAATGCAGCAAAGAAGAAGCAGAAGAAGAGTAAGTTGCATAGTTTAATATTTGCCATTTTTTGCTTCTCTTCTCCTTTCTAAGACTTTGATGAAATAAAAATAGAGAGACAGAGAGACAAAGAAGGAGAGATTAGAGAGTTGTGGTGAATTATTAATGACCATAAAAAGATAGACTGTCCTGAGGGACCCAAATCCGACAAATTGCCTGCTATTATTTGAATAATAATTTCACTATATTGCCCTCATTTTTTTCATGAAAATGGTTAATTTGCAAAGGGTTGAAGTGGAATTTCAGAGAATCATTTTGATTTTTAGGTCATGCATGGGTTGATATTATGAAGTAAATAGAATAATATTGCAAGAGACAAAACAAATGAAATGAAGAATTCGTTTGAGAAATTCAATAATTATTATTATCATATATTGTTGTTGTTATTTAGCTTTCAGCATACCAAAAATAAATATTCCAAACTCTGTATATTATCTTCTGTCTTTCTTTTATTAGAGGCATTGGGAATACTCCTGCTGTCTCATCTTTCAAACCCTCATCAAATGGGGATTTCATATGAGTTTGAAATCTAGAATTAAAAGGTTTACCATAATTATTTTATGAAATGACTGGTCAATTTTTGCCAACCAATTCATTGAAAATGGTTTAAGTTCGCCATCCTCTTGTAGGGTATTAAAGTTTTTAGATATGCATTCCGACAATCCATCAGAAATCTTACTTTTATTCAAATTTCCAAAGCATTTAGATAATGCCCAATTTTGTCGAACCTATAATGTAATGTCGACATGACATTTTATCATTAAATATGTTTGGTTTAATTAATTAATTTTGATTTAGATAATGTTGGGCCAGAAAATTGTTCCTCAGCCCATTAAGAAAGCCCATCCAAAACTGTATTTTGGTTGGCAGTTTGAGTTTGGAAGTTCCCGCGAATACCCAGCCTTGAAGAATACCAAACTTTGCCTCGCACATCTCACGTCTGTCCTTTCTTTCTCCCTAACTACAATTTTTCCTTTTCTTACATTTCATATCAAATCTCCAAAACAATTCATCCCTTCCTTCTTCAATAAACTTTTCAAAAGCAAAGCATCCTCCTCCTCCTTCTATATCATCCTCCTCTCCTCATCAATCTTCAACACAATCACTTCTTTTTCCATTTCCCAATTCAAAAAAACCGCCAATTTTTTCTTCAAATGGCATCCCAAGATTCCATTACATTCTCTCAAAAACCCAAAACTGCACCTCACAAACCAGAAACAGAACCGCGACAAGTTGAAAAAACTACATCTCCAAAACCACCTGAACCTTCCCTTCCTAAAATCCCACCCTTTAAATACTC
This sequence comes from Croton setiger, assembly GCA_948099555.1. Lineage (NCBI taxonomy): Eukaryota > Viridiplantae > Streptophyta > Magnoliopsida > Malpighiales > Euphorbiaceae > Croton > Croton setiger. Next base: position 29,373 of record CANUEY010006647.1, on the reverse strand, counting down.
CAACAGAGTAGTCCTTAAAACCATACTCGCAAGAGAAGATGGAGGGGTTGGATTGGCCGGAGAAAGACTAGTGATCGGAGGATGGGTTAAGGACAGTAAGGAGATCAGAAAGGATGCACCGCCATTGAAATTATTAGCAGAGGATCATGAAAGTGATGCTATTTCACCAGGGCATAAAGATGTGAGCTGTATGGAAATTCTTCAAACTCGAGTACCTCTAATTAGGTCCATAGCAAAGATTTTCGGCGGCGGCGGCGGAACTGCAATTAACCCGATTCGTGCAAAGGGGGAAGCTGTAGTCTCCAAGCCACACGCACCTCAGAATTGCATCCTCAATATACTTGTTAATGATGGCTCTTGTGTTCCAACTCTCCAGGTACCTGTTCAATTTTCATTTTATAATGCTAATGCTCAAATTTTGCTTAATTAAATTTTATTCAATTACTTGTTTTTTCAGGTTAGGATAGATTTGTCTGAAGATTTTTCCCTCCGATCACTACTGTCAACCGGAACTTGTATATTAGCTGAAGGTGTCCTGACAGCATTGCCAAATCCAGGAAAGCATAGAATTGAATTTAAAGCAGACAAAATTCTTCACATGGGAACAGTAGAAGAAGCCAAATACCCATTATCCAAGAAGAGAATCCCATTAGAGAACTTGAGAGACTTTCCACATTTTCGCGCCAGGACTACCACTGTGAGTTGCTATAACAACCTGTTTTGGCTTAATTAATCTTTTGGTGTCAAACAATTAGTTACAATCATAAAATTGATTAATCTGGAATGATGCAGGTGGCTTCCGTTATGCGAATTCGAAATGCTTTGACCGTTGCAACATACACATTCTTCCACAATAATGGATTCCTGAGTGTCCAAGTTCCCATCTTAACCATCACGGACGGTGAGGGATTTTGTGAAAAGTTTCGGGTTACTACTCTTTCTGCTGAAAAAGAAGTTATAAAGGAGGACCCAAAATCTGCTACTGATGATACTGAAGGTGTTAGGCTTGAAGTTGTTAAGGCTGCCATAAAAGAGAAAAGTAATTTAATTCAACAGCTGAAGAGAAGTGATAGCAATAGAGAAGCATTGTTTGCAGCTGAGCAGGATTTGCAAAAAACAACTCAATTGGCATCAAAATTAGAAGCCAAAGAGAAACTGAAATCAGAAACTTTAAGCAATAAGGCTAGTAATAAAGGTTATATTCCTGAAGATTTCTTCTGTCAACGGACTTATTTAACTGTTTCCGGCTTACTTCATCTGGAAAGCTATGCTTGTGCTTTTGGCAATGTCTACTCTTTCGGACCTAGATTTCGATCAGATAGAAGAAGATCAGGTAAAGAATTGCCAGAGATGTGGATGGTAGAGGCTGAAATGGCCTTTTCGCAATTAGAGGTACATAAATCAATTGTTCTTTTCAGTATTAAGTTAATGTACCAGTTAGAGTAGATTAATTATTTCTAATGTTATGTGGGTTTCTCAGGATGCAATGAACTGTGCAGAGGACTACCTGAAGTTCCTCTGCAAATGGGTTTTAGACAATTGTTCAGAAGACATGAATTTCGTTTTAAAACGTATTGACCAGAACAGAGTGAGGCTTCTTGAAACATTCTCATCATGTTCATATGAAAGGATTGCTTACATTGAAGCAGTGAATGTTCTGAAAAAGGTAAGTTAATAACATGAATCCATTTTTTATTACACAGCTAACAAATACATTAAACCCTACAAAAAGTTCAACAAAGTACTTAAAAATATTCTTCTCAAATAGGTTTCTGATAGAAAATTTGAAGTTCGACCAGAGTGGGACACTCCTCTAACAGCTCAACATCTAAGGTAATTACAGTGCAGACACTCAATAGCATCTGAAACAGGGAATTTTTCAGAATTTTGGTTCTTAATTATGTTAATATGGATTTTCAGTTATTTGACTGAGGAGATGTATAAGAACAAGCCAATCATTATATACAATTTTCCAAAAGGACTTAAACCGTTCTATTCGCGATTGAATGATGACGGAAACACAATTGCAGCATTTGAACTGGTTATTCCCAAGGTAAGCTCAAAATAAATAAATACAATGGTCTATTTTTATAAAGCTTGATTACATTTTTTTTTTTTTTTGAAATTTGGCAGGGTGGAACTGTGATCACAGGTAGTCAAAATGAAGAACGCTTTGATGTACTAAATACAAGGTAATATATACAACTAATTTGGTTCTAATAAGATTATAAATAGAATTAAGATATTTAATGAAGTTGTTAATTAATCTGCAGGATAAATGAAATGGGTTTGGAAAGAGAGCAGTATGAATGGTACTTGGATATGAAGAGGAATGGAAGTGCTAAAACATCAGGTTTTAGCGTTGGGTTTGATCATATGGTAGTGTTGGGAAGTGGGATTCCTGATGTTAGAGATGTGGTTCCTTTTCCTAGGAGCAGCGGCAGAGTTATCAACTGATTTTCAATTTCAAACATGTACACTCAGCACAAAATCTTACATGTATTATACAAAATATAGTTTGAAATAAAACTAAATATTCCTTTTTTTTTATTAATTCTCAAATTCTGCGCTCTTTTTATATCGGCACCCAATATGAATAATCAAATAGATGATTTAAAAAATAAATTAAATTAAATTGATTTGGAGAGTTCTGGAATTACCTTTTCTTCATATGAACCATGGATATTTGGAGCCTGTATACCAGGATGTTATGACTGATAATTAAGCTCGAAACATAGTCACAACATTTACTTTCAAGTTGAACAGTATTAATGCAACAATTTTCTCTTATTACAATAATTGAAGTAGTAGAGAATCCGATTATATTAGGATAAAACCTTTACTACTCGATGACCAACCAAAGAAGAAGAATGATTAGAGGAATCTAAAGGAAAGAAAAAAGGATAGAGCTCATATCGAACGTAACAGTTACTGTAAATGGCTCTGCAACCTTTTCTATTGTCACAAAAATTTGGGAAATTACCAACAGCAATGGCTATACACTGAGCACAATCCACCACACCCAAGTCTCTCGTACATTGGGCTAATGCATAAAGCGTAACCAAAGGTGTCAACTTTGTTTCACCTTTCCCAAGCCCTTTGTAATTTTCCACAACTGCTTCTGATCTAATTTTATCAATCAAACTCCCTAATTTCTTGTTAAAATCTTCAGCATTTATGACAGTAACATTTTCTACATTATAGTAAAAAAGACCATAAGAAGTGTCCAGTTTTCCGATGAAATCCTCTTTACTATACCTTAAAATGCAATAATCGTACCATATTCTTGCATCAGTTTTATTCGGACAGTCTAGGACGATTTGTTCGGCAGCATCACGGAGGCAGCCGGAGCAGTCATCGGTGCTGACATCACCCCTACACTGTGCCAAGCCGAATACTTTATTTTGGGCTTGACCGGAGGTGGCGGTGAAGTAAAAAGAAGAAGAAGCTTTTGAAACGAGTTCGGTTAGTAAGTTATTGATGTTTTTGGTGGTGGGTTGATTAATAGGTTGGTGTTGATTGTTGCATAAATTACCTAAAGGGTCAGCGCCATTGCAGTTGATGAAGTAGAGAGCTAGTATGAGAAGAAGAACAGAGTAGAAAAGAGTCATGATTTGTATGAGTTGAAGGTGCATGGCCATGGAAGGTATATATATGTATATATGGTAGTGAAGGTTTTATCTACCTCTCTTATTGCAAGTTGCAACTTGTGTGAGTGTGGGGATTTTTTTTTTGGTGAGAGGCATACAACTGACTGTGTGGAGCTTCACATGCGGGTATTGTTGACTTAATATTGCTCATTACCATTCGAAGTGGAAGACGGAGAACGGTTTTCTAGAAAGTCTTTGATTTGAATGATTGGTTGACTTGGAGTGAGCATTAATGCTCAAAATCATCTCATATGATATAGTAACATGTTACAGGAGACTAAGAAAATATTGGCAGTGACTCCGTCAAGAAATATTAGAAGAAACTTCAAAGATGAGAAAGAGAGGGACACTTAGTATATTTAATTTAGATTATCTTTATAAATTAACTAATTAGTGCATAAAACATTTGCAATTATAATTAATTCATATCACATTTTAAAAGTTTGATAAAATATTGTAAATCAATGTATGTGATTATTCTATCTTAAATAAAAGTTTCAAATTTAAATTTTAAAAATGTAATTGTCTTAAATTTAGTATAAAGAATTTTGTCGCATTTAATGATTCCACCCGGTTGGAATTCGAACTAATCATACATGTAATTTGAATGTTGAGATTAAATCCAATTAAAAAATTTTTACCTAATAAAAATATACTCATTTTCTCTTTAAAAAAAAATATCCTCATTTTCAAAAAGTCTGTGTATGTTCAATAATTATGAAAAACCAATTTTTTTAAGTATCTATTAATCATACACTTATTTATTCAAATGCGAAGTATAAATAATTAAACTATTTATTTTCTTAAGTTTATGCAAATTTCTTTCTTTTTTCTTTAATCATGAAATTTTGAAAATTATGAAAAGGGATCACTCTTGGACCTTCTGTTGTCTCCTTTAGCTAGCACAAAAAAATACAGGATGGGAGATGTATATTTGCATTAGAATATCTAGCTAAATGATAGTATGAGGTAGGAGGGAGTTGAAGGAAACATATCGATGATGAATTGATGGTGGAACTATCGAAGTTTGAATAAAGGTGGGAAGGTGGTGGAAGATTGATCCAGTCTGGTGGTGCGATTCTTTTCTTTTGAAAGGCTGGAATATTAAACGAATGATAAACGGTGGGTAAATGTTAATAGATAATAAACAAATCATAAAAATAAAAAAGAATTACCGACATATAATAAACAAATGATAAATATAAACGAATTGCAAACATGTAATAAATAGTTATAAACAAAAGTAAACCGTGAATAAAATAATGATCTAAGTGACATATTTTATAATTATTTTTAATATTTTGACTTTTTCACCGTTGTTGCTTAAAGTGGCCTAATATATTTATTTGCAATTTTGTAAAATGCTGTATTGAAATTAAAATTTTAGCAGTCGTATAAATTGAGTAGGTTGGTTCCAACAATGTGGGTAATTAGAAATGATGAATTTAGGTAGCCAATTTTATGAAACTCTCCTAATTAATTAATACTATCATGCATTGGGCAATGATGCTATCAAAACCTCCATTGTTCCATTCTCATTTAGTTTTTAGTTTCGAACCACTAATCTCGTGACACGACCACTAATCAATTTGTGGATGATTATATATATTTTTTCTTTTACTATTATTATATTATGATACATTAGCTGATTTTCTAAATGTTAACTCTATTTTTATTAAACCACATGCTCTAATTCTGATCGCAATGGATCCATACATATAATGGATATATAAATGGAAATTTTGCAATTTTTTTGTTACATTGAAATGAAAAGGAATTAAATAAAAACGCTCAAAGGAATAAAGAAAGGACGTAGAATTTGAAAAAGGAAATAAATAAAAAATAGATATTTCTCGAAAAAAAAAAACAAAGCGAGGCTTAGCCGAAAGATCACTACACCACTGCTTTGAACATCGATCACTAACTATACACAAACACAGTCAAATCAAAGCCACCACCCCATTTCCTTACAAGTATAAAACCCCGCCAATTACGCAGCCTGTCTGTCTGTGTCCTCCTTCCTTCCTTCCTTCTCTTAAACCCTACTTCTCACAACACGCAAACCAACGTCCCATCATCAAATTCAAAACAAATCAATGGGTAAGGATGAGGATGAACAAGAAACAAGTGAGGAGTATTTGTTCAAAATCGTCCTGATTGGTGATTCTGCTGTTGGGAAATCTAATTTGCTATCAAGATTTGCTAGAAATGAGTTTGATAGCAATTCCAAGGCCACAATTGGTGTTGAATTTCAAACCCAAGTGGTAGATATTGATGGGAAAGAAATTAAAGCACAGATCTGGGATACTGCTGGTCAAGAAAGATTTAGAGCTGTTACTTCTGCTTATTATAGAGGTGCTATAGGGGCTCTAATTGTTTATGATATTACTAGAAAGACTAGCTTTGAGAGTGTCAAAAGATGGCTTGAGGAGCTTACCAGTAAGCAGCCATTTCTTTCTTTCTTTCTTTATGGTTTCTTAAAAGTGGTGTAATTATTTGCTAATATGGGCATTTGGTGTTTTTTTTTTTTTTTAATTTGTATTGATAACTGAATTATGTTTGTAAAGTAACTTTCTGATTGATTTCGATTTCAAATAATGTTGTTTGCAGCACATGGTGATACTGCAGTGGCAAAAATGCTTGTAGGAAACAAGTGTGATTTGGAAAATATTAGAGAAGTGAGCGTAGATGAAGGCAAAAACCTCGCAGAAGAAGAAGGTTTGTTCTTCATGGAAACATCTGCCCTTGAGTCTACAAATGTTCAGACAGCTTTTGAAGTTGTTATCCGGGAGATTTATAACAATGTCAGCCGGAAAATTCTGAACTCCGATTCATACAAGGCTGAACTGACTGTTAACCGAGTCAGTCTGGTTAAGGATGGAGCTAAACAAAATAGTTTCTCTTGCTGTTCTACATAATCTCTCTTCCTCAGTTCTATGCACCTTCTTTCTGGTCTGTTTGTTATTCATATATCGGTTTTGATCGTTTTTTAGTATTTCCTTAAATGAGATAAGAAGACGTAAATTTCTTTCTTTGGAATTCTGTTGTTTTTATCTCATCATCAGTAATTCAACCTGGTGTTACTTTTATAAATTTAACAAACAAGACTAGGCTTTTTGTTTAGCATGGCTTAAAAGCTCATTTTAAGCAATTTTGAACTTGAAAGTCAATTATTTATCTTTTCGTCGTTACTTATTTTTTAGTTTTCGCTCTTTTATAAGCCCAAATGAGAATATGCAAGCATTTTTCAGAAAAAAAAAAAAGCAAAATACTATGTTTTTTAAGTAATTTTATAATCCTAAAGGAGAAAAGTAAGCCAATCACCCTCATAATTAAACCTATAAATCCAAGTCTTGATCACCCTTTTCATCTAACAAAAGCATTAGCTCTCCAAATCCTAATTAACACTTTTTTAACATAATTATAAATATCATTCATGAGATTTCATACAAGAATTGTTTTTCTACATATCCAAGAAAGCAGCAACTACAAGATTTTGCAATGAATTTACACACAATCAAATAAATAAATGGCTTGCCAATTGTTATCAAGCATCTAGACTATGAGAAAATAAGATTTACAGCTACAAGAATTCCACCTCTAAAATATTCGATGGAAAAATAACCTTCATGGCTTCCGTAAAGCAGAGGCAGCGCCCATGACAACGGCTAAGCCCAGGCCAACGCCAGCACCAAGAGAAGCACCCACTGCTGCTGCTGTCAAAGAAGATGTCTTGGCTTGCAACTCTCGATTTGCTTCTATTGCCCTTGCACTCTCTCGTGTCAACTCTGCCAAAAGTCTATCTCTAGCTAGTTCCTTCAATCAAATAAACAACACACAAGATTAAATCTCTTTTACATGTAAGATGTTGCATGACATGGATACACAGATATACAGAGCTAAATGAATTACACGAGAGCTTTGCAGCATGCACCCAAACATTTTTCCCACTTTCTTTCAATGCTGGGGACACTTAGGAAGGTGCTAAAAACTCAAATAATATTTGATTCTTAAGAAGATGAAAGTTGACATAGAAAGGACCTGACCAAAATCAACTATGCACAACTAATTTCAAGAAAGAAATTTAAGTTCACTCATTGATTATCAAATACTGTCTCTTTCAGGTATTTGAAGCTTAATCATCAGTTTCAGCAGAATCAAAATATATAAAGCAACCACTTCAATTGTAAATGAATCACTCAATCTTAATTTGTGGTTAATAAAATCAACATTCCCCAGTTTTTGTTAAAAAATAAACCAAGTTTTGTACATAAAGCTACGCCATAACCCCTCCTACCCTACACCACATAAAGATTCTGATCAAAATTTGGAAACAAGAGCATTTTTTAGTCACAAAATTGAGATTTTTATGCAAAAAATTTAAAATTTAGTAACCACATGAAGTTCGGCCAAAGGTCAGTTAACAAGGGTAAAGACCGGTATTTGTCCTAATTAAGTTGCTACTCTACTTAGAACAGATAGGTCATCTTCAGAAAAATGCTTAATTAAGTGTACCTGTAAAGCCGCCTCTTCTTGACTCCGCAACACACGGTGAACAAGCTGACAAAGGGAGTTCACACCCTCAATTGGAAAAATGGTGTCCCTCCTCTGAAATGACCTCCGGACAAGATTAAGTGGAGCAAAAATAAGTTTTTGGGCACCCATACTTTCACTAGAATCTCTCTCAGATGCAGCCAATGACAAAGAAGCACTGCCTGCAGCACTGGGGATTATATAAGGACAGGAATTCACAAATCCTGTGTTAAATTGAGATGCTTTATATGCCTGCAAAACAGCATCAATGGCTGCCTTTTGCTGGTGGGCACTGACAGAAAACTTATTTGTTATGGCAAGAACCCAAGGAATTCCTAAAGCTTTAGCCTCATCTAAAAGAAGTGAAAGAACTGGTTGTTGCAGTGATCCATTTGGGTTATTACTTCGAGGAATCTTATGAGACAAATTATGTACAAGAATAATTAAATCTGTTTTCCTACTAAGGTCACGAATACCCATCCACAATTCATCCCTCAAAGAAGAGGTCTCCTTATTCAGCTCCTACAACATACAATAGAGACACAGGAAAGGGTAAAAAGACCTGAAAATAATTTAGTGAACGAAAGAAAAAATGGGAAATGGAAGCCAAAAAAATTTACATCCATGTTAGAAAATAATTATTCACCAACAAATATATAACCAATTTCTTGCCTTTGAAAGAGCAAACAGAAAAAAAAAAGAAAAAGAAAAAGAAATGTGATGCATAGCCTAAGAATTCACAAGAAGAACTTTCTCAACACCATTGCCATCTCTCACCTTTTAATTAGCACCATCAGTGTCAACATGAAATCTCTAGTAGAGGATCTATATTCCACAAATATAAGATTGCATATATTTACTTCTTTATATTGGCTAGGAGAATTTACTTTTACAAAACATTCTTACATGAACTGTGCAATTGTTGGAAGGAAGCTAGTATAATTCAATAACGATATGGTCCTGTACATCATTGTGTATATATTACAGAAACGGATCTTATCAAGGTTAGGTTTGGCAGGATGCAACAAAATGGTAGGTCTAAGAATATAATTGGAGCAAAAAGTTCAATGAAATGAGATATGATAACACTCCATTATTACGTCTGGAAGATGGAAAAAAATTTCAGCAATCCAGCGACAACTTCTATGTTTTAGTTTGCTGTGGCTGTATGGTAACAGTACGATTGATAGTGGCATGGGTGCAGGGTAATGGTGGTGAAGAAACAACATTATATTGTGGTCACAAAGACAGTGGTGGAAGTAAAAAGTAAATGATATCTTTTGCATTATAATGGGCATTCCTTTAGTTAAACTGTTTAAGCATTGATAAATGTTGCAGGCACTAAGTGACATAAATATTCTTTATATGTAACCAAAAAAATTGTGCAATATTGTGATCAAGTTATGTCACTAATTATGTTTAATCAATATTAATGTATACCTGCAAATTTACACCAGCTGAATCAACGTAGCACACACCACCAGCAATGCCCTCTTGATCATCAGCCTCTACATGCATATTCTCAAAATTGGTATTAGGGTTTAATATTCCTTGCCCCATGATTGCCCTAAAAAGAGATGTTTTACCAGCACCCTGATGGATATAAAAGAGTCATAAAGACATGAAATTTACAGATTAAATACAATTTAAAATTGGAATTGAGAACATAATTACCTCAAAGCCAAGTAACCGCACCCTACGAGTTCTTAGGTGGACCTCCTTAGAGACAGTAGCAAAATCACTTGTACAAAAAATACAAAAATCATTCAAACCTTCTGGACGGAGAAATTTCTCATTATGCCTGTGGTCTCTATTGACTTTATCAGTATCTGAATCAATAGAAGGGAAAACAGGCATAAAGGGATCCACCACTATTGGATGCTTTGGTGGTCGTTTCAGAGGAGCTCCAACCAAAACCCTTATCTTCTGCAGTTCTGGCTTTACTTCATGACCTGCAGTGCAGCTGGGTGCTGGAGGAAATGACTCCACAGTAGTTGAACACCTAGATGCAGAAGGCATAAGCATAGATAAAGATTAAGCTGTACCTTCACTTTCAGCCAGACCTCCTTTCTCCCACCCACCCCAAACCTTTTCAAATTTGTTTTCCTGAGCAGTATTTTTATAATAACAGCAGTTTTACCCACATTTCACTAAATGATATGTTGCAAAAAGGTCTATATGTAATGCCCAATCAAGTAGTTGACTCGAGTGACTAGATATCTTGTTTTATATTGTTATGTGATAAAGGTTAGGAAGCATGATGAACGATCCCTTACAAGTAGCCTGCATCTAAAATGCCACCCAATGGATGAAAAATGACATTTTGGATATATCCAAAATCATACATGAACAAGTTCAGGTTTTTGAAAAAGGCAACATGAGAAGTAACTGAATTCACATGATGCACACTCCACAGTAGATGCTCAAAGATAAATACGAAAATGAGACAAAGGACAATACCAGTTACCATTGACTTGAGCATGGACCAGGTTACAAAGGTGCAATCCAAAACCAGTGATATCTACTTTTAAAGGTTCACCATTTTTTTCACCAGGAACACCACTCCACCCAAGAGGAACAATAGAAGTGGCTGTGCGAATAACTGGCAACTCTACAATCTGAGCAAGCTCTACAGCACCTGCAACTGAAAGGCCAAGCCATTGCTGTAAATGCAGAAACTGAGGCAGTTGCTCCATTCCAGGGAAAGGTGAAGCACCATCATCCATGCACATTTCATATATTCTGCACAGTAGCAGGACAGAATATTTCACGCCATTTATATTTATAAAGACTATCTATAATTGCATAAACATAATTACAATTTTCAAGACTGATACAAAGCTGTTGATTACTGGATTAAAATCAAACTAACCTAAAATAAAATCAAACTATCCAAACACCAATGCCTTTGTCTTATTTCAAGTATCAGAAGAATGCACTTTTTTCGCCAAATAATTATAACCTGTACAAGTGGGAATGAAAAAAAAAAAAAAGCCTATGCAGGAGAGAAGGAATCGCAATAGACTAATGACAATAAATATTTATGATAAGTATACGGGAAAAAAAAAAGTCACTTTTGAAAAACTGTCGGAATGCAACAAGAACTATATTAAGTAGCACGTTGGAGACCACTCCTCAATGCACTTCAGTAGCCTGTCCCCTGTTCATATTCCTTTGAGGGAGTCTAAAACCAGTTTGAACGATCATTTATGAGTGTGACCCCTGAATCTCCATCATATCCACGATCACAATATGAATAATGCAAAAATAAGGATGTTGAGATGGATGGTTGCCATACAATATAAGAAACAACCGCATCCAAGAAAAAGTAAAACAGAGTAAGTTGGGGAATAAAATGAGAGGATTTCTGCAATAGTTTGGACATGTTCTGCAAAGAGTCCCACATGCCTTGGTTTGTAATTTTGAAGCATTGATGGTGGTGGAGGGTGTCAAAAGAGAGAACCACATGGAAGGAATTTGTCTTAAAACATCTATTGCTTATTTTCTTGACTTTAGAAAAGATCATTCTGTGAACAGAGCAGAATGGAAAGAACAGATTTATCTAGCCAAACCAATTAGCTGGGATCAAGGCTTTGATGCTTTGTTGTCATTGTATTGTTTAATAGAATTATTGAATAGGCCCACAAAGTTGAGAGGGAACTATCTGGGCCATCTACAAGGGAAATCAATAGGAAGATGTTCGTTTGTGAATGTAGCGGCAAAATATCTATAAAAACCCATAAAGTGTCAATGACCTAGAAGTTCCGGCCTCTAATCTCCACTTTACCCTATTGCATCCCTTCCATACACTAGTAGATGTGGGATGCTCAGTGTAAACATCATTAAAATATCAAGATACCCATATTTGAATGGACATTTAACTACAATAATACAGGTACCAGGCTAACGTCCAAATTTCTTTCAAAAACAAATGCAACTGCAAAAAGGAAAACCCCATGTCCAGATGAAAGTGACCACTATAGAATTGAAGTTGAGCTATTTCCAACAAGAGGGAAAACATGAACTATAAATTTAATCCTAAATACTGTAAGAAAACACTCAATTTCTGGTTCTATCTTCAAAACCCCAAACTACCAAATCCCTAATCATTCCCAACATTCTAAATATGGTAGGTAGCATAGACATTTTATGAAATTCTTGAAACTCTTCTTAGCGGTTGACAAAATACCCAATCATTTCTTACCTCATGTTGCATTTCTAACAAGCACATGACCTCACATTCAAATACAGGCTTTGACAAATAAAGCCTGTTTTCAGAATTATGAATGAACTTGATAATTTCAAAACAAGTAATTATCACAATACAGGTAATACAGCCAAACAAAAACTAGCAACTCCATGTCATTGCACATGTCCCATTATTGATTAAACATCATTCGTAGGTGGTGCATGCAACAGTGTTTTCAGAGAAACAGACACCATGCAGGTGCCTGATACCATTGCATGCTGGTAGCAATTACCGAAAGCATGAAAGTCCAGCTACTAAAATTCCAATTGACCTCCAACAGATGGCATCGGGCAGGGAAATGTTTAGTATTATTGTAGATGCATGCAAGTTCTATAAGTTGCTAATAAGCCAAATATACTCTAAGGTTATAGCTAGATATGGTTTCCCATTTACTCTGGTTATATACTAAAACCATGCTATTGTTGCAACTTGCAATCACGGTCTCATATCAAACTCAGGTTAAAACAAGTAATTAAGCAAAATAAACCCTGGTAGAAAGGCTTGCGCATTCGAGTTTGGAAATAGTAGATCTAGTAAAACCAGAAAATGTAAAGATACAGAACAGGAAAAAAATGGTTTGGTGGTAATTACATAATAGGACAATGACTACAGACAATATACACACCTTTGAAATCGCGATCGATAAGAACGCATTGAATGTGATTGAAATAGTTCCCTTAGTTCAGCAATCACAGATCTGACCTGAAAATGTCTTTGCCAGAAAGAAAGCAAACAAATGAGTGGTCCAAATATTGCAGTTCATGATATTTAAATTTCCATTGGAAAGTAAGCCAAAGAAAAAAACAGAAAAACTGGGTGAGTGAAAGAAAGGCTTACCGATGTTAATTTTGAATACTCTGCACCTGATAGTAACTCGATTGAAGAACTCCCCAGCAGATATAGCTGATACAAACAAGATATCATCTCTTTAAGATGAGCTTTTGGAAAGATATCAGATTGAAATCAGATTCAATTTCATAGTAGAGGTCATAACATTGAGTACAAGAGACAGTTCCACAAGTTAGGGTCAGCACATGTATAAGAGTATGACAACTATTTTAAGAAAACATCCATAGCAACTTATCAAAGAACTTGTGGTCGGAAGGAAGCACATAATTGAAGGCAAAACTAACATCAAGCAAGCATATAACTTAAGGCAAAACTAACTCACTGGTCGAACATTACAACTACCTTTCCCAGTTAGGAAGAATATCAGATATTTCGTGGAAAAGATATAATTTCAAGTAGAAGAATGGAGATGAAGACAGCATAACATCCCTAATCTGAATAAAACTAAATTAAGATCTAATAATAGATGATCAACATTGATATAATAAGGTTTTGTGAGGATCAAATGATGATTAGTAACAGAATTTGCTACCATCACTGCTCGTTTTGAGTTGTGCTTATCAGTAGTTTCTATGTTTCATCAGTGTTACATATATTACTTTGTCAAAATAATTTTATTAGTCATATTCTTAAATATTGGCATAGACTCATGTGGCCTAACGTTTTGTGATTTCTTCCCACTTGGGTAGTTTTTGGTAATGCAATTCAACACTTAGGACGGTTTTTGACAATGCAATTCAACACTTTAACACTTCAACTTAAAATTCAGAAGACTTTACTTTTCAGATGTTAATAATGCCTATCAACTGATCACTTTAAATCTTCAAAGCTAGTCTCATATTTTGGCCTTTTATGTGAGTATGACATCTTCATTAGCAATTTAGCACTTCCATTAAATTTTAAAATTAAAATTTCCAGGGCTTTCAAGCTTTTGAGATGTTTAATAAAAACCGTCTACAGTCACTTAAAAGCTTCAGTTAACTAGAAAAGATGATTCCGGTTTAAAGCTTGAGCTAAACATGCTTAATCATTGAGTTTCTAAAAAATGTTTAGTTTAGAAGGTTCAGCAATACTGAATGATCTACATTTACCCTTGAAAACAGTTATTTCAGTTTTACAAAAACTGCATCATAGTGTGCATGTGACTTACATTAAACTAGCCTCAGAAGTTATTTCATTGACATTGTAGCATTATGACTTTTGAATGCTTTTCATTCAGTTATGACCATTTGCCAATTGAAAACATTATGTTGCATATGTGCAACACATTCTAAGAAATGTGTACCCACATCCCTCAGACACACATTTCAGCCATAGTACTGAGTGTGACATATTCCAGGTTTTGTGTAGAGCAAGAGTGAACATTTCTAATGCTTGCGAATTTCAACAAAATTTTCAGTTCTCCTTCATGTTTGCAGTTTCAAAAACAGACAATAACAGAGATAAACTACATTCATGTTCTTACCTGTCCAAATGGGACATATGATGGTAAATAAGGTACTCCATGCCAATTTCTTCTCTCTCCATTTTCACTATTACCTTTTTTGTCTAATTTTTCATTCATCACTTCATCTGATGCCCCATTATTGGTGTCAGATAATACTTTAAGAGATATGCCATCAGAACCCTCTTGGATTTCAAGCGGCTGAGGTTCAGCTGCATCATCATCCTCAATTCTGGATAACACCCCAGAATTAGACATTGCAGGTTTTTGTCTGGGATCAAATTGTTTTCCTGTATATTTTTTAAATTGTCTTCCTAAACCATCTAAAGGAACAAGCCTTGAAAGTCTCCAAAAAGAAGTCTGCACAGGACCTAAACCGAGAACCAACTGCTCGCCCTCTGTCTCCTTTTGTTTTCGTGCCCTTGATTTATCCATCCATTGCTCATGTTCTGACAATGATTGACTGGTAGTTTCAACCTCATTACGCACTGCCAAAGGCTGAGCATTGTAATGATGAAAATAAGCTGGAGAAAGGATTCGAGGCACTAAATCTTCAGGAATGCAATAGCTCTTAAAATGCTGTTGCCAGCCTTTTCTGTGCACATAACTGAAGAGGCAACCAAGATATATAAAGCAAAACAAATTAAAACTTTCTAGTCGTTAAGAAAAGAACAAACCAATTAGGTACTTAAACTTTCAATCTTTCATTCATGAAATAGTTATGGAAGTAGCCATACTCTCTTAAAGCTGCGTTCCCAACAGGCGGTTGGGAAAATGTTATACATTTAACCTGAATCTTGTCATCTTCTTTTGAAGGAGAGGATGCAGCAATAACCCTTAGTATGGCAAGTGTAGCTAATGCTGCAACCTACAAAAGATTGGGAAAATTAGGAAAGAGAAACCCATAGATCAAAAGCAGTAGTTTCCATAAAGCTAAGGATAGTAATTGAACTTACTGCACCACCAAGTGAATGCCCACACAACACAAGTTTTCGATTCTTTTTTTGTGCAAGCCTGTACAACTCTAAAGCAGGTATCCCTTTAGCACGAGCCAAGAAACCCTAAGAAAATGATTTAAAAATTAAAAGGTCAGATACAACGGACGTTTGTTGGAGGAAACATAAATTCAAAGCACAGCATAGATAAAACAGTTGCAAATTTTAATGACACATACAATAACATCACATTCAATAGGTTGCAAGAAACAGAAAGCTATCGTACTCGATGAGCAGCAGGCTTAGGCTGATCTTTCACTTTTTTTGGCCTTGGTTCAAGGGGATTCCACTGACCTTCCCCATTCGCCTTATGGCTTTCACATTGTGCTGATTGGTGAGCTTCCATTGGCGCAGCATGCGCAACATCCTCATGAAATATAGCACCTTGCAGTATATTTACATCGGTCACTACATCCCTGATAATAAAATTAGATTGGAAGGGGGAAGTTCACAATTTAAAGTCATAATGCTGTGAAAAGCAGAACCATGGAATATCCATAGTACTTACTTGTATTGTTTTGTCCCAATAAATGAAGCAAAAAGTGTGTCACCTGCTTCTGCCAATAGGTACCTTCAGCAATACGAAATGCAAGTAAACTATGATATTAACACAAAGTAAAATTATGGTATAAAAAATACAAAGTGAAACATGTCTTAAATCAAATATCACTATATGCATTATGAGTAAGCTGGGAATGTAAAGCAATATCCTATTGTAAATTGCTTTATATGCCCTTGATTAATTCTCTTGAAGTTTGTTATACCATCGTAAGACAGTCTCTGATATATTATCATGGCTGCAGAAACCAAATCTACACCTTGAATTGTATTAAGAATTAATACATGTAGGAATTAATTCTTCATTGTAAATGAACCATTAACAATACATACTGCACATTTCTGCAGCTGAAGGTATAAAATAATTTAAATAATTGAAGCAATTGCCTAGAATTATGACCACTAAGAATGACTTTCGTTGGTTAGCGATCAATGAAAAGGTTAAGTAAATAGTGTAAAGAACCTGTGAGGAACATGATCCGAAGAGGGTTGTACACGCTCCAGAGAAACAACTTGTCCTCCAAAGTCAGCTTTAAATTTGTTCACAGCACGAATCATTTCAGTAGCTGGTCTCTGCCATGTCATGAAGAGTAAACATTATAAGTAAATGAAAAACAGTTTTAATTTATGTAAGCAGAACAGCACCTTCTTGGTATCAGAAGTTTTAAAAGTGATTGTTCTATGTCAATATATGTGTGTGTGTGTGTGCGAGCGCATCAATTAAACACATTATGAAGAGCATTTCAAACTTTGAAGTTCACTGATCTATTGTAAATAGCTCATTGGAATCTTCATAAGATAGTATTAGAAACATTCATGTTATAACATTGGGGATGCTGTCAGTTATCATGTATTTAATCAAATTTTCATCTCTCAGTTTTGTCAAAAAAAAGGATGGAAAGAACATAGAAAATCCATGAATATACATACAATTCAGGCAGCGAATGCGAAGCTTTATCCTAAGCTTCAACCTAAAAAACACATTAAAGTTCTATTCTAGAGTCCAAAACACAAAACTCTTATCCAAAACTCCATTTCCCTTTAATTGCACCATTTACTTCTCCAAAATTATCTATGACTAATTAGTATTACCTTATAAACACACTCTGACAAGATCATGCAACAAAGAATCTCCTGCAAATCAGAGACCGACTCAGCCTTGAGAGCATGGCAGAGATCGTGGAGTTGCTTCCTTCTGCGTTCATACTCTTGTTGAATTTTCTTCCGGTGTTCTCGGTCATTGTTAATCCATGGCGGCCATCTCATTTTCCACTGCAATGGCATCCATGAAACTTTGAGGATCTTGGCTCTTTGGTCCTTGATCCATGATTCAACTCGGCTCTGTATCGCTTCCATTGCCGAAAGCGAGAGATTCCCAGATTTATGTTATTGTAAACCCTATAATTTCGAGTCAGAATTTTTCAATTTCGCGAGCTGAAGGCGCCAACGCAAAACAAAAGAATGTGTTTGTTGCGTAGCCGTGCAAGGTAGTGGAGGGAGGAAATAGAATCTACGTCTGACTTTAGAAGCATATGCCCGATCGATTCAGTGCCTCATAATTTTTTTTTTTTTCAAATCTTTTCCCTTTTTACATAAGAGAAAAATATCGTAAATAAATAAATTATTTGCCGTTAAGACAGTTTCTTTTCCTTCATAAATTATTTTTTTAAAAAACTACTAGCACTGGATTTGGACCCTAATCCATTACCATTGCAATATTGTAGTGGCATATAGTTTTTTTTTTAATAATGTTTTTGTTTTTTTTAAGAGAAAATAACTCAACATGAACTCGGGAGTAAAATCACAGATATGATTTCGATTAAATCCAATGTTTTTAAAATGATATTAGTTATCGGACCGGCATCATAACTGATTCATGATTTAATGTAATCAAACTGGTTTATCTAGATGTTTATTTTACGATATTGAATTTGATATATATCAATGTAATAAAATTTTCAAAACCAAATCTAATTGAATGTTCCACTATTATAACAAAATTCAGTTGATTAATACATGTATTTAGCAATTCAATATAGATGAAAAGTATTTCATTGAATAATTAATAAACTAATAACAATATAGATGAAAGGTATTTCATCGAATTACTAATAAACGGATAAAAATACTCTATTAGTTCGTAAAAAAATTAAAATTATTAAAAAGAGAAAAATTGGATAATTTATTCATATCTATTCCTCTTTCTAAATTTTCAAATTTATCATTTGTTAAATTACTAGTTAATTTGAAAAAGAGATGTCTATTTAACATTAACAATAGGTGAATTAATTAACATCATAACACAAAAAATAAAGTTTAACCCTCTATTTTCTAACTTTTCGATGGATCCTTTGTATTATTTTGATTTTATTTTTTTATGAATATTCTATTGTTTATAGTATATATTTTAGTGTAAATTTTTTTCCATATTTTTTTACAATTTTATATTTAATATTTTATAATCAATATATATATATCAAAATATACCATAAAAATATTATCATCCTAATTATTTAATATTTCCTTAATCTTCTAATGTTATATATATTAAAAATTTATTTTTTTATTTTTAAAAATTTTGTTATTCTAACTTTTTAATGTAATTTATTACATTCTAATAATTTTGGAGACATTAAATAAAATTTATTTGTCATATTAGATTTTTAATATTATAATATTATGAAATAAATTTATTGATAGTTTCATAATGTGTTTTAATAAATTTTGAAATAAAAAATAAAAAGTTATTTTGAAAAAAAAAAAAAGTAACATTGAGCATTTCTAACACCGCTTAATTAATACAAAACTAAGCACTTTAAATTACCTTTTCTCAATAACAATAGTTGTAGTTGTGGTTGGGCCTCCAATAATGACTAATTAGGCCGCCTAATCGTGCAGAATACCAAAGCGTCAATAATGACTAATTAGGCCACCTAAATATGCTTAAATAATGTGTGTAATTGCTATTATGTATTAATAATTAATAATAATAATAAATAATAAGTCAATAAGAATCCAAGAGATTTAAAAACTTAAAGACACCTAAAAACCCTAAAACTAATTAATGCAAGTAAATATTTAATAAGTATATTATTTAGAACCACAGTAATTGGTAACATGTTTGAAAATATAAATAATCAGGTTTAAATAGATGAGTGGATAAAATAAAGTGAAGATAATAAATTAACTAGGTTTAAGAAGGGTTAACAAAATATTTGAGCAAATTTTAAATTAATTATGTAACCATTCAAGATAACTTAATGGCATAAAGTGAACTCATTAGATTGAAATTTTAATAAATTTTAATTTAAGTTAATCTGAAAATGAGTATAAGAATTAAAGCTTAGGATTAAAAACTAAGACTTTCATAAGGTGGAAATAAATGTTTTAAGCCAACCATTAACTTAATCAAATAGGTCCCTAGAAATCTCATTGGTAAGAATATGTAATATAATTTTATTTCATAATTATGAAGACATAAACCTAACATATAAAGTGTAAATTATAGTATGTATTAGAAGTCTTTAGGGATTACTAAATATTATTTAATTATTAAATCGGTTAATTAATTAATAAACTATAATTTTTATAATAAGGAAAAATTATAGTAAACCGATATATTCATAAGAGACATATTAAAATGGTTTTTTTATGAAAATCTTCATCTCGTAACCATATATAATCATAATTATCCAAGATTTCAAAATGTATCCAAATAACTCGTAAATATATTTGTTATCCTGTACATAATTTGTAATTTGATACTGCTATAGAAGTCATAAAGTACCTAAACCGTAAAGATGCTAATTGGGATTATGCTAAAAGAATTGATAATATATATGGACCTAAGTAGCCGCCATGGCCTTAAATGCCCTTTTATATATATGGACCTTTATAGCTGATAATAGTCGTAGGTGCCAACATAATCTTTTAAGTTATTTTAAGAATTGACTAACAAACCAGTCTTGTAATCATGTACATATATATGTTTATATATATACCAACAAATATGAATATACTATATAAGGACAAAGATAACAGTATAATTAATTATACTGTAATGAATAAATAACAAAGTAAATAAGAGCAATATTTCTAAAAGCATCATCAAATCATCTCATAAGAATAATCATCATACAACTATGAATAAGAGAAACCTCAAAGATGTATGCTATAATTGTGTTATCATTGTTGTTTATATGTGTTATATGTTGCATTCATAATGCATGGAATATGAGAAATACAAGGAGCAAGACACACGTGATAGTGTGAATACACCATATGTATGAATGTTTCTAAGTTTTTATTTAGCAATGTTAAGTATCCACTAAACTATATGTTAAGTGTGTTTAATTGTCTAAACACGTAGGTTAGTAAAGATGTGATCGCTAGATAATAAAGTATAAAATGGCGCCGGGAGATGAGACGGATAATAAAGATGATAATAATTAATAGTTAGATATAACATGTACTGTAGATAGAAATGTAAATGGTAAATTATAATAATTTTTAAACTATATTTTATATACTTTATTTATGATATCAGGTTAGTTGCATCTTATCTCGATTTACTCATGAAGTTTAGGTGAATCGAGATCAAGACACCACAAAATCTATAGAAGCTCTAGTAAACTTATGTGCCCCTAAATTAGTCTGTCATTAAAACCATTTAACAGAGACATGGGAACAAAAAAAGATAACAAAGTATTACAATAGAAGTAATGAGGCCAAATTTAGAAATGTGTGAAGCGTACGATCTAAGAGCAAAATACACACTCTGAGAGTCCATAATCATTCGATCTAACTTGTGAGCGGTGTAGATAAGAGTGCGTGAAAGAGTCAAGGCTTCCGCTAATAGTGGTGTAGGGGAGTCCTCATAAAAACCCAATAATGCTCTAATAGAAGATTATTCTTAGTTCTTAAACAGCATGTTAAAAACCAGCAAGTCGTGGTACTCCGAATATTGCGCCATCAACAAAGCAATGCCAGGTGGAAAAATGGTTGACAGGTACAACGTTGAAAGTGTTAAATAGTAATTTCTTCTAATTCATTAATAATTTTATATGTCA
Source organism: Croton setiger (assembly GCA_948099555.1). NCBI lineage: Eukaryota > Viridiplantae > Streptophyta > Magnoliopsida > Malpighiales > Euphorbiaceae > Croton > Croton setiger. Next base: position 8,026 of record CANUEY010006647.1, on the reverse strand, counting down.
ATGTTTTGTTAGGGTTTAATAAAGATGAGGAGATGTAATATAATCGAAAGGATGAGACAAGGGAGAACTTTGATAATTATATTAATAAGGACTGAAGTGTTAAACATATAAAACTTCAAGGATGTTACGGTAATAGTCAATGACATTATTAATGGTAACAGTTGATATATTTATTTATTTTAAAAATTAAAGTTTTGATTAATTAATATTGTGAAAAATACTTTAGTCATCCTAACATCATGATGGCATGGCCTACCTTTGGGTAATCAATTACTGAGTAAATTAAGCTTCACCGAAAGAATATAAATAAGGGAGAATAAAGCTTATTAATTATAGCTTATACTTCTTAGATGAAAATGACATCATATTATTATAGTCCAAAACGCCCATAACAAAAAAGAGAGAGAGACACGTGGAAATGTTCTTTTTCTTTTTTGTAAGTTAATCATTGTTTTAACATAAGTAGTACCCTTGATTAATAATAATTTGATTTTGAAGTGAGGTTTTATTATATGAAAAGACAATAATGCAATGATTAGGGATTGCTAATTGAAATAAAACGAGGTACGTGTTGTTTGGAGGTCATAATCAAACCATCTCTCTTTTATATATGTTACGTTTCAATATTTCGTACACATGCATATCTCCGGTCTAAAGGCAAATCGTACCAACTTTTAACAAACGTATATGGCAGAAGCTAAAACCATCCATGAAAAAATGGATTGGTTTGAATGTAGTCAGATTTAGATTTACCATAACTAATACTATCAGATTAATTTGGCTGCATTTCACTTTTATAAATCTTGATTGTATGATTTATATAATATATAGATGATTTCATACATCGATTCAATTAATTAATTAAGTAATTTAAAGCTTGAGCAAAGTGTAAAATGATGTTAATTAATAATATAATTATTATTTAAAGGAAATGATACCCAAAAATATTTGGTATTTGCATTTTTGATAAGGAATAAGAACAAATAATTATTAGATGAACAATGCAAAAAAGACGATAATAAAAAAGTGATAAACAAAAGCAATAAATGGTGTGCCTAAAAAGAACAAAGCCACATTATTTTGGGTCCATCTATTGAGGAACGAAACAATATTTATACATTTGATCGCACATACGCAACCGTATATATTGGTCTCTTCAGACAGAAAATGAACCTTTTCTGTCTATTGATATCCAGCAAGATACAAACTACTAAGTAAACCCACATATGGTTTCATAGTCCATGCATCATGCAAATCAATATTTTATGAAAGAAAGTTAATGAAATGATTAATAAAGCTTTGCCACATGCTCCAAAATCCATTCATTAGAGTTTGATTGTTTGAAATTCAGCATCATATAGGTTTAAATCCACATTAATTTCAAATTGTTGATCCAAACTAATTTTGTCCTGCATCCATTTATTTGTTGAAAGTTTTCTAAGTTCCAGAGACGAAATCTTATCATTACAGATGTCTCAGCAATTCATTTGCATACATATTTTATAAATCAACGTCAACTTTATATGTTATCATTTAAATATTATACATTAAACTTATAGTGATGATTTACATTGATCCTGATGATGTTCCAGATTCAACTATTACCCTCTATTTAAGTTGCCCAACTCCAATGGCTCATGATACAGCCAAGGATCTCTAAATTCTCCAAACACCATGGATCAAATCAACATATCCGCCTGTAGAATCAATTTTCACTGTGAAATAAGATTTACCATTGAATTTGAATAAAAATAGTGTATACGAAAGTTGAGCATAATTTCTGCTTGATTCTTAGACGAACTAAAATCCATTAAGATAATGCATAAAAGATGATATAAGATTTAGCATTTCTCGTAGGAGTATGATATTTCATATCAAAATTAAGCAAAATTCTAACATTTCAAATAAAACTCAGAAACGTGAAGGTGACAGGAAAAATAAAAATAAATAATTAGAATTGTAAGTGATAGAACCTTAAAATACGGCAACAAAATCAACATCATGAATTATAAAACAAAGCAACATGTAATAAAATAAAAATAAAAAACTTACTTAAAGTCGGAGGGTTGATTTGAGGCATCTGATAACAGCAATTTCGCGGAAGAATTGGAGAAACTTGAAGGGTTGGCAATGAAATCCCAAATTCCCTTATAAAATTCTGTTTGTTTTCTAATTGATTAAGACCGGACTCGACTTTGAAACCTTAAGAGAGAGATTACCTAGATTGAGCTAGCGGCTGCTGACTGCTTGCTAGTAAGCTCCGATGATCTGCTGTGGTTCTATGGACTACTTTAGAGGAGACAACTCAACTACCTCAAAAAAGCCGTTGGAAGTTTGAAGTAAAATTTTCTTCTTCAAATATTTCTTAAGAAATAAATAAATTTCTTCTTCAAATGGTAACAAAAGAAAGTTTCCAAAATAAACTAAAAAACTTGAATCTATATATGTTTAGAAGCTCGGTGTGGCAGAACTTGAATACAGTAGATGAGTTTTTCAGCAAGAATAATTGCATAGGATAGGTTTTGAATCTAAGATCTTATTAAGAAAATTTAAATTATTTATTACTCGAACCAACCTATTAATTGGGTGCATACATTAAATAGAGACAAGTATTTTCATAATGGAAATAATTTCAAAAATAGTATTCTAAAATCTGATTTTATACCCCATTTGGTAGATGATCATGTTTTTATTTTATCACCTTTCTAAGAGAGAATTTTAAATTAATAAGTATTTCATTTGATATGAAGAAATTTAATTGCTTTTTTAATCAACTAAAATATCTACATAGAATTGGTAATGTAATACAGTAATATAAATAAGAGCTGGCCATGTACAATACAACAACGAATTGGTGAAAAGGAATGCAGTAAAAGTTGTCTTTCTTATTTAAAAATCTTAATTAAAATAAGGTTTTGGTGAGTTATTGTTGAGCAAAAGTGCGTGTTTGGTTTGACAGATTGCTACCTACTGTAGGATTCCCATGAAAGTGTTTTTGGTTATGTTTAATTACATTATGACACATCATATCCTTTTCTTTAACAACTCTTTAAGAACATTTAGACGACACTCTTGCGGCAAATACGATATCCCTTTTTTTCTTATCATGAATTATTATATAATAAGATTAGCCCTTTTCTTTATCATCAATTATTATAAATTAGGCTCAGTCCCCATAAAAGTAGGCTTCATTATTGATCTTTCTACAGTGGATTGTCCCATGACAATCTAAGTCTTGGCTTTCAAATTTTATATTAAAGGTCAGGGGTTTAAATGATGGTGATGGTAATTATTGCCTTTAATAGATTTAGTTATGCATTGGTTGTTATTTGTAATTGTTAGTGAACTTTGAATTGATAATAAATACTTAGAAATGTAATACAATATGAAGAATACTCGTAATATTCTCGGTAATGAGTATATTTCAGTTAAAAGAAAAAATATATATATATATATAGAAAATATCTTCTGCTTCATAAATTAAGTCAAACTTTGAGATATCTCAAGAGGAGTATTTTAGTAACTATATAAAATTTTATTTATTAAAATTAAAAATAATTATAATAGTGTAGATACTAATTAACTCTCTATTCAAGATAATCTTGAATTTAAAGTATTACATATTTACAATTCAAATGAAATAGAATTTGTAGATACTATAACTTATACTATATTTAAAACAAAAACTTGTATTCTAACTATATATAAATTAGATATTTATTTTAACAAATTTTTGTTTTTTGTTTTTTTATCCCCATTTAAGATATCTTAAACTGAAATCACTCATTTTAATTTTGAGTTTTTATGAATGAAATTCTAGAACAAAGTTTGCTAATTATCAGTTTCAGACAAAAAGAATGAAACACTCAGTATAGAAAAAGAAAGAAACTTTTTTCAGAAATCAGTATAGACAAATCACGAATAAATATTCCACTTCTTTTCAGTACCCATTCATGCCATAAATTGTTAACAACCTTAACACATACCTGTACATAGTAAAACCCAAACAATTTTACACCATATGAATAAAAGGAAAAGTAAAGAAGACAGGCCTGGTAGGTGGAAGCTTGAGTTGAGCAAAGGATATTACAAATGAAAATCTGTTGTTTCGTTCCCCACCCGTCCCGAATTGGCTGATCATGGAAGTCTGTCTTGTGCATTGTATCCGTCATAGGGTTTCGTTGATTTATTAGACCTTCTTAAGACAGCAATCCAAGTGATTATTTCCAGCAACAAAGCAATACCACCTAAAATTGCAATCACAGATATGTAAGCTGATTTCCATTTCTGTTCAGGAGCCAATATGTCTAGACCTCTAAACACATTCATAACACCAAGAATGAGAACACCGTATCCGATGCTGTGATGATAAATATTCCAGAAGAATCTGTATTTGTGGTCCTTTTGAGGTCTCAAGAACAATGCAAAAACCTGAAAGGACCAGAAAACCAAAGAAATTGACAATTAGGATCAAAACATAACTATAAGATCACCACTGCCAGCCAAGGAGATGGACGTTTCCAGCAAAAATAAATAAAAAGAAATGCATAGTTTCAAAGAAAGAATCAAGAACCATATATGTCTTATTCAACAGAAATTTCTGTATCTACTTTTGAGTATTCTCTCTTAAATCTCAATTTACGATCATATTTATCAATAGCAGAAACACATCATTTATCAGGATTTAATAAAGAAGGAAAAAACATAAATCAATTACCTGAAGTGTTGCGAAAGCAAACACAGTAATTCCAATATTACGATGAATAGAATACACAATGCCCTGGGATTCACTTCCTAGTTTCATACCAGTTGCCCACCCTGCGACCCCAATAGCATAAGCAGCAATCTGGCAAGAAACATGGAGATAAAACCATGCTGGATCTGCAGACTTGAAAGGTCTCAAATACCTTGCCATTATAATTCCAACTGGGAACAGAAATCCCCAGCTCACAACATTCAGTATCCCATGAATCTGACATCAAAAGGGGAAAATTCATTATTGTCAGAGTTCCTGAACAAAAAAAAAAAAAAAAACCACCCCCAAAACACTTCATCTGCTCTTACAATTACAGTTTTATGAATTTCAATTTCCGCCTTTTCTCTCAGATTAAAGCAAGAGATTTCAAAGTTTTCTGACAAATGGGAAAACGAAAAAACAAAACTTTACTACATATAGGCTATCACAGAAAACAGTAGACATAACCCAAAAAGAAGGGAAGAAAGAAAAACTTTTAAGTTCCTGAAGAAACATGTAACATTTCAGAGAGGAAAAACAGAAAAAGAAAGAATTTATAGGAAAACTCACATTTTTCTTTTGGGTTCTGGAGTCCACTTCACCGGTGACAACAGTCTGTCCTCCTTTCAAATCCAAAGTTCCTTTAGCGTTCAAATTAGAAGAACTCATAGCATGTGACGTCAAATCTCCTTTCTCATCAACGCTTGGCCCAACTTGCCAAATATGGTTCACCGCCCCCTTCGCCACCAAATCCGACGGAACCTTAATTTTGGCAAAGATCCTCATTACGCCATTCTGCTCCTCCGCCTGCTGATCCCACACATCAAACGCCAGCTTCGACTTCACGACGGAAGAATAAGAACTGATATTGTACGTATTCACGGTCATAGCGCTTTTTGAATTCTTATAACCCACCAACGCCTGGGCTCCCGCCATTCCGGTTCCGGTCGGATTTAAAGCCCACGCCACCCAACCGCCCGACGCCGACGGAGAAGCAATGAACGCGACCGAGAGAGTAGAATTGGATGAATTATAGGAGAAGTGAAGAAAAGAGGAAAGAGAAGGGAGGTCTAGACAGTGAGCATATACATCGTTGCCGGTGAATGTCTGAGAAGAACACGTTAGACACTGCGCCGGTGAGATTACAGAAACCCATATGGAAATGCCAATGATGAAAGCGGAGAAGCGAAGAGAACCCATTGCTGAGACCTTAAAATCACTGTAAAATTACTTATTTTTGGTGCAAAATCTTTGCCAAAATATATGGAAAGGGAACGGAATTATACAGACAGAAGGCCCGAAAATGAGAAGGCAGAGAGAGATACATATACTGTAAGAAAATTATGAATAAATTGTTGTTTTATTCTCCCAATTAAGTAATGACACGTTTAAAATCTAAAATTGGATTCCAACGTGGCATTTTTTTTTTCAAACTCTAGAGCTCGTACAGATCACGCGCAAGATGTGGGAAGGGAAGGAGGGGAAAGTAATTTTATCACCAGCAGTAACGGCATGTGCATAATGAGTGCGGTGCCGGTTCTGAATCATGATTTTGAACGAGCAACTCCTTCAAATCGACGGTTGAGAATGCGGCATTGAAAAAGTGGGCCAGACTGGACCCGCCAGAATTGATTTACGGGAAATTTTTATACAGACATAACATATGATTTGGACATCTGTTATTGGGTGGACGATGAAGTGGATTTTATCCGGTGATAAGTCGTGTGAAAGTCTTCTCGAGTCACAATATTTCTCAACAATTTTTTAATTGTAAAGAGGCCAATCCTTGCCACAAAATGTCTGTCAAATGTTAATTTTGGGTTGTTACAAATACAATCACAAATTTTGCTTTTTCAAAAAAAAAAAAAAAGCAATTTTTGCTGCAAAAGTTTTTCTAATTTATTAATACTTTAATTAAGTAACAATTTTATCAATAGGTCCTTGAACTTTTTTCATGCCTCATAATTGACTCAATCGCACCATGCATAAGAAGAAGATATTTTATTTAACATTTCATAGTATTGATAGCTAATAATTTTTTTTCCTCAAGTTCTCCAATGTATAAACTGTTATAGCAGTTATTGTTAAAAAAAAAAAAAGCAGTTGATATAATTTTATTGGCTTGAGGCGTAAAGAACAATATGTCCTCGTTTAATTGCTGTTTGATTAAAACAATATTCTCTAAAGATTCAACAAAGCTCTAAAAGTTATAGACAACAAGCCTCAATTTTTTTTTTTTTAAATTTCTATAGAAGCAAGTGATGAAAATATTGAAATAAAATATGAGAAAATTATAATTTAATTTTTTTAATTAAATAAATTAGTTCTTTTGTATTTTAATATTATATTTTTAAATTTTTTTTAACTATTAGACACTTTAGTTATTCTATAAAAAAAATAATTAAGGTATCAAAATGAATTTTGTAAAATAAGTCAAATTAGTTATTTTCATCATGACCAAACATGAATTTTGTCCAACCCAAACCTGACTTTCATTTACAGTGACAAACAAAACAAATGAGTACATCAAATCAAAACTCTTGATAAAAGAATTTATTTTCACATTTGATCACTGAAAAAATCTCAAAAAATACAACTTAAAATCTAATTTTAGAGAGACAAAACACTATCGAAACTTTAACCAACGACCAATAGAGGCACGATTGGTGGCATTGTGTCCACGACGAAACTTGAAGTGGTAGCCAATTGAATTTTCAGTTAGAACTCTCTCTCTCTCTCTCTCTCTCTCTGGCATTGTGTCCACGACGAAACATGAAGTGGTAGCCAATTGAATTTTCAGCTAGAACTCTCTCTCTCTCTCGGAGCAGCGGTCCTGTTGAATATGATATATACATAATTTAATGTTGTGACACCCCTGACCAAAAGCATACGTCATTTCACGCATTTCATGCATTTTTGTTTAAATGCATCAGAGTATGACATGATAGATGACATTTACATGAAATATATGATTATAAATCAGTTAAAAATGATAAACAAGAGTGGTTTTAAGTTCGTTTATCGTCGAAAGACATAAACGGAGCCAATTAGGGTTTTGGCTCGTGCGACCGAAAAATGTCGGAAACGCGCAATATTTTAAAGTAAATAATTTGGATATATTTTGAATATGATAATATATGATCTGAATGAGAATTTCAAGCTAAGCTATGTTATAGGCTCGTTTGTCGTCGGAAGACACAAACGGAGCTAAGTAGGGTTTTCGGACCTGCGCGATCGGAAAACGCCGAAATCGCGTCAAATATGAGTCAAATGATTTTGATATGATTTTAT